>PVHP010001719.1:0-101351 GCA_004024765.1 Zapus hudsonius | reverse complement strand
TTCTTCTTCTTCTTCTTCTTCTTCTTCTTCTTCTTCGCCCTTGATTGTGTAATAGCAGAGTACTCATTACTCAGGGAAGGGCAGTTTGAAAAAATTTTTAAAAATCTTCATTAATTATTTAAGCAAATACTTACTATGTAGTTCATGATGCTAAATAACTTAGAAGGAAAACCTTGCTTATTGCCTTAAATAGCTTTTATAAATTGGAGAATCGGGAAATCACATGAATCAGGAATCATTTAGGTGAGTCAGCAAAGGGAGAAAATAGACAAACTACCTGAAGAATACAATGACTGGAGAAAGAGATGGGCCAGAGTGCATTACAGATTGTGCGGGATTCAACAATGTAAATGATAACAATACGATAAATAGAATTATAACATGTAGCCTAAGCCATGATTCATCTGCTAAGAAAGGAGATTCCTAATGGAATACTGCATTTATTCTTATAAACATAAATAGATTGGATATTATCTATGGTGACTTTACTTATAGGTAATAGAAAATTCAAAACAAAGTGGTTTAAACAATCCAGGGAATCATCTATATCATATAACTAAAAAAAAAGTCCAGTCTCTAGGCCTTTAACATATCTCCAAGGATGTGGTTCCTTCCTTCCCACTTCTCTTGCCAAAGGAAGGCACATGCTAAAACAAGTAGGCCTTCATGACTCACATCCAAGGAGCAAGAGCATGCGTGAAAATACTTCCCACAGAAGACAGAGATAGCCTCCTTCCTGTAATCCCCAACAAATGTGCCTTATTTTTTTTAAGTTTTATTATCTGCACGCAGAGAGAAGCAGAGAGAGAGAAAGAGAGAGAGAGAGAGAGAGAGAGAGAGAGAGAGAGAATGGGTGTGCCAGGGCCTCTAGTCACTGCAAATGAACTCCAGATGCATGCACCACTTTGTGCATCTGGCTTTACATGGGTACTGGGAAATCAAACACAGGTCATTAGGCTTTGCAGGCAAATGCCTTAACCACTGAGCCATCTCTCCAGGCCAAACATGTCTTATTTCTAATGGGTCCAAACTACAACATATGTCAAGTTCTGAACCATTCACTATGCCCAAGGGAAGGAAACATAATTTGCCTGTGCTAATCAAGAGCCACTCCTAAAATGAGAGATAGGGGACAATTCCATACCTATGAATGGTTGGTTGGCCAGAGCTCTGAGGAAGGAAGCAAAAATGGGGAGTGAATGGGAGAGATGACTCACTCTTGTCCACCATCTTGATGTAACCAGAAAATAAATGTAACCCAGAGATAGATCTTTCTGAGGCTTTGCTTTCTCAGTGGAATGACTAGGGAACCCATCCCAGATCTAGGGCAGGAACTAGTCCCTTCTTGGAATGTGAGCTCTGAGGTCACAGGAGCCAGACAGGCAGTGCAGATTATGCTGCCAGGAGGAACCAACTCCACTGCTTTTCATTCACATTTCACTCAGCACAGCAGTAAAGTTCCAGTGGTGGCAGGTGGCCAAGCTCAATTTATGTGCTCACAAAGCAGCTAGGAGAGGCCAGAGAACTCTGACTCCAGAGCATATTTATCATGAAGAGGTCATTGTTCCCAAACACATTCTGATAGCTTTATATATATATTCATTAATATATATCTATATTTGTAAGGAGAGCGAGAGAGAATGGGCATGTCGGGGCTTCTTGCCTCTGTAAACAAACTCCAGACACATGAAGCACTTTGTGCATCTGCATCTGGCTTTGCACAGTACTGGGGAATCAAATCCAGCACAAGCAGCTTTGCAAGAATGCTCCTTTAACTGCTGAGCCATCTCCCCAGCCCCTCCGTTTTCTCAATAAGAATGGAAAGGCTTAGCTTGCCAATCAGAAATGTCTAGAACAAATATAGTGAACTTCCAATGATGTACAAAAGAGATAACAAACAGATTGGCAAAATTAAATAAATCGATTAATTGTAGGACAAACACTTTTTGACTCAAAAGATGCAACAAATGAGTGAATTTTTATTGAACACCTAGTGTATGCAATGTGCTATGTTAATAAAAACACTTGTTCAGACCGTCCTGCCCTCTGGGATGACACAATGGGTTGTAATCCTTAGAGGCAAAGAGCATAGATAAAGATCGTGGGATCTGGCTCCTTACAAGGTCCAACAGAGAGTCCTTGGCACCTCTGGGACTCTAACCTAGACTGCATCATCCTTGTCTCTTCAGGGAAGTCTATCTTCCTCTTTTGCATTGCAGTCCACTCAGTTGCTAAAATGATCTTCAAACAAGATAAACCCTAAAAGACCCTCATATTGGAGGCAAGATAGAGAAGTTACTAGAATGTCTTTTACCATAACCATAAAGAGCAGTGTCAAAACCATTACTAAGACCATGACCCTCCTCCAGTCATTTCCCAATAGGACTCATCACTTGGAGGAACAAGAGAACTGGTTCCAGTCACACATCTGCCAGTACAGAGGATGTGGCCGGTGACAGCCACAGATGAAATGCAGAGTATTTCCTGCTCACAGTGATTTCCACAGTTATGACCCCAGCCTGGAGTGGGGAGGGGCACTGACTTCTGCCACTGACGGGGTCTCTGACTTCTAAAGGGCCTTCTGTCCCTAAGACTCCGTGCCTTTCGACTTATTACTGGATGCATTCTTGTGCAGGTTTGAATCCATTTGCTACTGTAGTACATTTAAGCATCAGCAGATGGGGCCCTTGGTTCCTCTGAAGAATGTTCGGGCTTGAATTTTGTGAATGCCTTGTGGTCTGCATGAATTTTTTCTTGTTACTTTTACAACATGTAAAATTTGCACTCTTTATAGTTCACAGACCTTTATTTAATGAAAAATAAGACTCACGAAAGACCAAAATGCCCCTTTTCCCGTCCCCTTTTCTAGAGATAAGTCAGGCCTGTGTATCAGGCCGGGAAGTGAGTGTCACACAATTCTCAGACAACAGTATCTTTGAAAGAGCAAGAGACGTCCATGTGAAGATTAGGCTTGCTCAGGAGGCCATGGGGGAGGACCATGGGACCACAGGTGACACTTTGGCTGCACCCGAGGTTAACCTGATTCTGTGTTATTTTCTCTCCTCTGGCTTTAATTTCGTGTTATGAGACATTGTGTGAATGGGCTGTATTCAGCACTTACCAGTGGTGATTATTTTTCTAAGGGATGTTTGTCGATAGTCCATAAAGGGAACAACCAGTCATCCAGCTCTTGCGCCTGATCAAGTGGGTGACTTTCAGCTTCTTAAAGGTGAGATCCTTTCCCACCTTAAATGTAACAGCCCTTTGAGGAAAGAACACAGTTTGCTGGATAGAAGTGGCGAGTACATTGGGTCCTTATGGAATCCGCTCTTGAGTTTCTAACAAGGCTTAGCTCTTGAGGATTAATCGTTGTTTCTCTAGAGCCCTCTAAATGGGATGACCCAGAATTTTCCTGTTGGTCTAGTACCATAAGATGACCAAAATAAAAATCTTTCTTATGTGTGAAGCTTGCTCATGTATATCCTTTTTCAATTTACTGTGTCTCCAATTTGTATGAATTAATTGATCAATCAAAACATCCTCCTTACTGTAAATAATATTTATGTTGTAAATAAGCTTTTGTGCTTGGACAGAGCCACAGAATTTGGACAGATTTTGGATTTAAAATGCGAATCTGAGTAGAGACACTGACAGTAGAGATAAAATCGGACCTTTTTTTTTTTATTACACTAAGTTCAGGGTGGGCTAGTATTATTGCTACCTCTTAAGAACTGACATCTTAGCTTGGAAGGTCTCCTGGATATTTAAAGTACATTACAGATCATACTCATTTCCAAGTATTGTCAATCAGTAAGGATGAAGTGTCTTCACGAATTACATTCTCTGTATTTTTATAAATTTGTAACCTAATGTGGCAAATTGGGATGCTGCTTGCAGATTTAGGATTTACGGAGTTTACCCTGATGAAACGAATGTATTACTACGTGGGCTGAGATGATGTTTGCCTGTGGTTAGCCTGAAGCAAATTTTCGGGAGAGGAATTGTTCATTTCTTCCCTCCTTTTGTGCTGACATGCGAAGTGATATATACGGAAATTGTGTGTGCGACTTTGTGCCTTCGTCTGAAGAACTGCTTGTGGGCAAATTTCATTAGTACTTGATTAGTACTTGTGCTAATTAAGCCAGGCACAATTTTGCCTCTGGTCCTCAAATGATGAGGGAAAGCTGGACTGGAAATGTGGCCCTAAATGCATGCGTTGGAAGCCCATAAGGCCGTGTAATCCCGCAGAGCATTCTCTCTCCCCCATTAGGGTCTGAAAAAGTGGAACAGAGCTCACTCTTTTCCCTTGGATTCGTGGTATGCTAATGTTTAGATTAAGCAGATGGCGAGGAAGGCAGTTGCTAGCTGAGAGTTGTTTTTCTCTTTCTGCATATTATTTTCAAACAAACAGTTTAGGAGGTAAGTGACACTCCCTCCTCCTATAGCTTCTCCCTGCATTAAAACAAAACAAAACCAAACAAAAACCAGGTAGGAAGACCTGGTTGCTTTACTGTCCTTCTATAGGCCTAAGTGCACCCATCTCGTTTGGCTGTGATCAAAAGTGATCACAGATCTTTAGTGAGAAACCTTTGCTGTTTTTCTTCTTTCAGAGCAAAGGGAGCCTTGCGGGGTGCTGGCTGAGGCAGGAGAGGAGGTGACTTTGGAAAGAAAAGCCTCTTGGAGAAGGAAGGCTGTCACCTCATTTTTACACTCCGGCTTCTCCTCAGGACTCCTCAATGCTGGCCCTGATTCTGGGGTGCTCCTCTGTCACCTCTCTCTCCTCATTCTTGCTTGGGTCTTAGAGTTTTCCACACTGAGAATTGCTGTAAGCTGCTCACAAATAACAAGGTGAGGTTTCGATATCAGGTTCTGTCATTTATAGAGTCACAACCCTTTAGGGCTAGCATTAGACATCATTTTATCTCCTCCATTTTAGAAAGTGATTGTTTGGGGATTTGGGAGTGGTGGCAAAGAGATGATCATAGAGTTGAGAAGAGAAATAAAGAGAAGAAATGGAATAAGTTTGGAAAAATTGTGTTTTTATTGTGTATTTTAATGCGATTTCCATTGAGGATTTCTCTGGAGATTTAAAAAGCATTTAGTTATTTTTAATTACATTTAGATACTGGAGTGCAATTTCTGTGCATGTTTCCTAGCTAGAGTTGACTTCAAAGCAGCCTTTGGTTCATTTGGCTTAAGTGAAATTTGCAAACCCACACTTTTCTTGTATCCATATTCTCTCTGCTTCACGTGGGACAATGCCTCTGGTCCTCAAATAATGAGGTAAAGATGAGGCTAGCCATCTTGATGGTCTTTGTGTCTTACTCCTGACTTCTCAGGGGCATCAGTGACAAGCCCCTCACTTTTCCCTGCTGACTCGTTGACGCTTCCTCCTGCCTAAATGATTCCCCTTTGCTTCCAAATATGTGCTAAATCAGATCCCTAGATTGTGCATAGCCCTTCTGACTTCTTTCTTATTTCTCTTTTTAGCAATGTTTCTCAAGAGTGTGGTCTAAGAGGCCATCTTTGTTTTCTTACCTCTCATTTACTCTGTGCATGTGTTCTGTATTTCTGAGTATCCATCCTAGGGCCTTGAACTTGCTAGGCAAATGCTCTACCATGGAGCTTCATCCCCAGGCCCCTTTTATTCATTTAAATTTTTTTTAAAAATATTTTTTTATTCATTTTCAAGCAGAGAGATACAGAGAGAGAGAAGGAGAGATAGAGATAGAGATAGAGAGAGACAGCACCAGGGCCACCACCTTGTGGGTCTGGCTTATGTGGGTCCTGGGGAATTGAACCAGTGGCCTTTGGCACTGGAGGCAAGTGCCTTAACCTCTGAGCCATCTCTCCAGCCCTATTCATTTTAAATTTGTGTGTGTGTGTGTGTGTGTGTGTGTGTGTGTGTGTGTGTGTGTGTGTGTGTTTATGGATGTATGTGTGTATGTGGTGGTGGGGGGTGTGAGTGTGCATCTGTGTTTGCAGACCAGAGTTCACCTTAGATGTTATCTTCAGGTACTTCATCCACCTCTTTTGCTTGTTTTTGAGACAGGATCTTTCTTTGGCCTGGGGTTTGCTAATTAGGCTAGATTGTTTGGCCAGTAAACTCCAAGGATCCACTTGTCTCAGCCTCCCCGGAGATGGGATTACAGGGTCCACCATCTCCACAATTTACATCTCCATAGGTACTGGGAAATGAACACAGGTCCTCATGCTTGTGAGACAAGCTCTTTCCAAACTGAACTATCTCCCCAGCCCTGAAACTCCTTTTGATAAGACAATAATGTATCTTAATAATGATGCTTCTGCTCTTATCATTCTCTCATTTTCATCTTTTCAGAAGCATTTAATCTATTCGGTTGGGGACCCAGCATTTATTTATTTATTATTTATTTATTTTTAGAAACTTTCTCGTCTCTTAGCTTCCTTGATGACACATTCTCCCAGTTGCCTTCATCCCTTGTGGCTCTTTTGCTTGATCTTGGTATTTAAATTTAATTAAATTTTTAAAAAACATGTTTCTCATTTACAGTAGTCACATTTGAAGTTTTGAGTAGCTGTGTGTGACTAGTGACTATCAAAATGGACACTGTGGGCAGGACACACTTGTCATCGCTGAAAGTTCAGTGGGCTAGTGCTATTCTAGAGGGTTTCAATCTAAGTGCAATTAGTTATTGGACTTAGTCATAAGTTCAAACAGAAGTTTTGGCAAAAGACTGGCTGATTTTCTCTAAGTT
This sequence comes from Zapus hudsonius, assembly GCA_004024765.1. Lineage (NCBI taxonomy): Eukaryota > Metazoa > Chordata > Mammalia > Rodentia > Dipodidae > Zapus > Zapus hudsonius. The sequence continues at coordinate 94,614 of PVHP010001719.1, read as the reverse complement.
TTAAGAAAACATACATTATAAAATAAGAGAGTGCAGTATACTAGCTAAGTCCATGTGTTAATGATGGACAGATTTGAGAACCAGGTGTTATTCTAACCCTTGACAGCTGTATGCCCAGGGAAAGACAGCCAGCCATCTTTGTATCTTAACTTCTCTAACTGTAAAACGGAATGGTAGCATTAGCACAGGGTTGTTGCAGAAATGAAAGATACTGGTGCACATAAAGTCCTTATTATGAAATGAGAGGCCAGTAAATGACAGTCAGTATGATTATTGCTGCTATTTTGTCTCCTTCAGAGAGTAGGCACACCTGCACACACCTCTGCTTCCATTCCATCAGTGAACTCTCTAACCCTGGAGATTTTTTTAGATAACATACCAATAGTAAGTAAAGGCAGGTAGGTCAGGAGAACAGAGTTAGAATGAGAGAGTTCTGAAGACTAGAGTTTGTCCAGAAAAGCTTGCTATAGGAAGCATGGAATCTTCTAGGACCGTGCATTCCTACCTGAGGTTATTGCATCCATCATCACCAACACTTAGGAAGCTTGAACACTTTCTAGAAGGAGTGCATGTTCTCCCACCAAATGTTAGTGGCAATGTTTGTCCTCATTGGACTGTTTTAAAATCTAGTTTGGGAGAGTGCTTAAGTGAAAAACCGATATCCAGGTTATGCCTATGTTCCTGAGCTGGATCCTCTGTGTTGCTTTATAAAGGAATCATCCAGTCAGTTCCCTGGCACATGGGTATCACCACCCACAATTCTCAATTACATCTCAAAAAATGCTGTAAAGTTACCCTGCTCGTCTTTACGGGACTGACAGTGTCTCTGGAGAAGCACCTCTGCAAGTCCTTGTCACTTTTAGGTTGACATTTCTGACTTACTGTGCCCCATAAGTATGAATTTGGAAATGCTGCTAGGAAGAATCTCCATGTCACAGAATTTTACAATAGAGCTGATTGTCATTAGTCATATCCTTCATCAATTTCTTATAAGGGACATGCAACCCAGGCCAGTAGCAGTCTCTGTGAAGGCAACTGGTTTGCTAGGTTTTAACCTGGAAAGTGGTTTTGATATGGATTGGCGCTCTGGGAGGGATTGGATCTCCATAATAACGTGGGAGAGAAGCTGGGCTCTGGATAAGCTTAGACTGTGACTCTCAAGTCTTGGGTTCTTGTCCATGTTTAACAAAGAATTGGAAAAATAAAACAACCTCCATACACTTAAAAGAGGTAAACTATGAAGGATTTAGTAAGGGGAGTAGGCATAAAAGAGGCAGAAAATCTCCTAAACCAAGGAGGAATTCCTTCCTTGGAGGGAGAGTGGACAGGTAAAAATCTCTCTCACCTGGAGGTTTGGCTACAGGTCCATGTAAATGAATTAGGCGTCCAGTTGGAGTGAGTCTCCTTGCCAGTCCCAGTGTATGTGAAGGATGTTGATTGATAGTTGGGCCCGGAAAGACCTTGGCTTAAAGAAGGACCACCCAGGCACCGGGCTAAGCTCATGGGAAGTTGGGGGCGAGTCCCGAAACTGCTGCTACTGCTCTTCAGTCACATTGTAGTTCTAAAGTCCCCAGGCAGAATGGCCTCATGGTTCTCTGGGCCAGCTGACAATCCAACACAAAAGTCACCTTGATCCCAATGGGAGCTACTTAGACATCCCCTGCTAAGAGATTTTCACAAGAGGCTAGCGATTTGAGTAGATCACATGTGAAACACTTAAGAACAAAATCCATTAGTAACAAGGGCTTTACTTTCCCATATTCTAACATCTGCAGCAGCACCAGGCCCAGCCACTGTTTGATTCCACAGTGAGATGCTTCGTTCTCCAAGTTCTTGCGGTCAGCTTTCTGTAAATTAAAGTATTATAATTCAATTTGATCTCTACCGGAAACAGAAGTTTGATTGAATTTTGCAGGGCATCTTTTTTTGTTTAGATGGGATTACACAGACAGATCCCTCTATCCAGCTGTCCATCACCTTCTGAGCTCTTTGACAGCCAAGTTCACCGGGCAAGTGCTGGAACCCAGTGAGGTCCTGAAGCGCATGGTCCTAAAAGACCCCTCCAACCTTGCCTGATGGCACTGTCACAGGAGGACAGTTGGAACCTGGATCCATAGGGCAAAGCAGTGTTAACCCTTTTCAGAGAGTCAAGGGTAGCATCTCCCTCTGGAAACACCAGTATAGATTCTTTGGGCCATAACTGCACAAAATTTGGTTTACAACTGAACTGCAGGCAAATATTTTTTATTAATTATGAACACTAACTTATGGGCAAATTGTACAATGGTGCCATCTCCCTCCTGTTATCTCTTATATGCCACCTTCTCACCCCTGTTCCACCGATGGTCCTTCTCAGTGGGGTTGTTCGTATTTTCCACGGGGTTATAAATGTATCAGTTAATCTCTGGGGAGAGGGGCAAGGCCTCTGGATACTCCTTCCCACCCTGTGATGCTTCACATCTTCCCACCCCGTTCCTTTCCCAATGAGACTTGGGGGTGCCTTATTTGTCTACTTTAGTGTTGAGCTCTCTGCTAATAGACTATCTCACAAAGAATAGTCTTCTAAGGCAGTGGAAAAGATTAATTTGCAAACCTTTGGCTCTTTCTTGCAATACACTTTTTATCCATACTTATCTTTTTTAAAAGGCAGGGCATGTTGTGATTTGGAGCATATAGAATGTTATTTATATAAACCTAAATGAGTGAGGTGTGGTGACACCCATTGGATGTGGAAATAGGCATATCAGAAGTTTAAGTTCATCCTCAGCTACAAAGTGAGTTCTAGACCAGCCTGAGCTATGTGAGGGTCTAAGAAGAAAAAAACATCAGTGATAAATCTAAAGGATGAAAAAGATAAAATGTTAATATTGATACATTTCACTCTCTGTTAGAGACATACAAAAGGGGGGAGGAAGGAGCATATTAAATACCTTTGATAATAAGAATGTTGGTTCCAGTGACAAAAACTTGATTTAGTTCATTTAAATGATTATGACTGTCTCACTAGCCTTTTTTCCCACTGTTGTTGTTAGTAGTATTATTATTATTGTATTTTTTCTTTGAACTACTGTTTCTGCCCTTATCAAATATTTATAATTTCTTTCAAGTGAGATCAAATGGGATTGTACTGTTTCATAAGGGTTGATCCCACCATTGAAAATCCTGGGTGCTGAGCAGAAAGACTTGGGGTAATGGAAGGAAAAGCTGTGTTTTAGTTGAAAGAGCAAGACAATGTTGCTGTTTGAGTAGCTTACATCTTCAGAAATGCTAATCTCACTGAAAGTTGGGCTGATGGAGCAAGTCTGAGAGAAAAAGGAGTTTGGAAGAACACAACTCATTAGAGACAAATATCTTACTTACAGTAACTTCATTTGCAGGGCTCCTAGTTTAAAAATTTAAAGTCCACCCTCACCACCCCCAAAAGTGCTCATCTAAGTGGTTGGCTTTGCTCAGCTTTCTCTAAAAGTCTTATTTTCAGGAGTATTGTTTATAAATAATCAATACAAGAAATTTGGTGTCAGATTTTGTCGGCCCATCCTTGTTTAATTGAATTGGGTGAGTGAAATTAAGACAATGCCAGCACGCCATGAAGGACTCCATGTAGGTACTAAGGCAAGCTTGAGAGCATTGGAGCTGTGTAATTATCAAGGATTACAGTTGTTATTCTTCATTACACATGGATTTTTAAGGATAACAACTGATCTATCCATCATAGCCTGCTGCTCTCAATTTTCTAGGGATTTTGGGGGATGTCTTAGATATGTATAAATGGTAAACTTGGCCTGTCTGGAATTCCAGGGCCTCCTGAAGAGAGGCTGCTCCTGGCTGTATGTAAAATATGGCAGGGGTGCAGGTAGGAGGAAAAAAGGCATCTCTGTCACCCATAAGAAGATTCATGGCTGAGGCCCTGCTATGGTTTTGAGTATATCCCCCAAATCCACGTCTTGGAGAGTAAATCTAGTGTTAGGGGGTGAGCTGACTCAGGAGGAGGTTACACGGTCATGAAAGCAGAAGGATCAACATTGCTGGAGTTGGTTTAATAATTTCAGGGGTGGTTCTGATAAAAGGATGAGGTGGGCTCCATCTTGATCTCTGCCCTGTGCTCATTTGTCCTTCTTCCATGTTAGGATGCAGCATGAAGGGCCTTGCCACATCCCAGAACCGTGCCCTTGAACTTCCCAGCCTCCAGACTGGGAAGAAAGGTAAATAAGCTAAATGCATACAAACTAAGCTAGTAAGTTTCACACGAGCTGTCAGACATGAAGCCGCAGACAGGAAAGCCTGTGTTTTTATACTTAAGTCTGATGAAGTAAACAGTTGTGGAAAATCATGCTTGGGCAATGGTGGTATGAAATTAATATTTCTGGTTCCCGTGTCTTCAGAGCTAAGGATGCTCTTGTCCTTGGAACTAAAATTCCCAGAAAAAAATTAAAAAGCCACACCTATGTTGAGTGTTCTACAGGGCTGATTGGCTGGTTAGAATTTTGTGATTGTAGTGAGTTGGAATGTTTCAAATCCAGAGCAAACTTATCTTGGGTTATCTTTAGTCCCCTTAATAGCCATTAATTACACACCATTACACACTGATGTGTCTGACCTAACTTCCTTTTGACCATCAGGTAAAGTTTTTGGAATGTTTAAACAGACTGCTAACTTCCAAAAAGCTACGGGTGTCATCAGGTAGCATCTGTGACCTAGAGCAGAGATTTCCCGGTTTGCTGGAAACCACCTACCTGGTGATTCCACCAATGTATCTGAAAAATGCTTTGATTGATGTATTCTTCAAGATTCCCTAGAGAAATAGTAACAATACATAGAATTTAATCCTCAAGGTTTATGACTCTTTGTTTTGTGACTCTAAAGACATCATGAAACATTTCCATATAGAAACACATCATTAAGGACAATGTGAATCTATTCATGGCCGTGGCTATTCACATTTGGTTCAGGAATAAATTCTCAAGAAAAGACTTCCCTTTGAGGCAAGGGCTGTGTTTTTTGTATCAGCCTTGTGCAGGTTCAGGGCCAGGACTTTTTGAATGAGAGTCTCATGCCCTGCTTCAGGATAGAAGTGGGAGGGAAGTGAAGGAACATCCCGAGGTTTTATGAATCCTTCTTCCCAGGGAGAGTAGGAGGTAAAGGAGACCTAGCTCTTTCTGCTGTTTTCACAAATGCCAAGCTGACCTATTTGGGAAATAGCATGTTCTGAACTCCATCATGCTGAAGCAACTTCTGATCTTTACATAATTGAGCTCTATCTTCCTAAATTTTTACCCCAAGTTTCTTTTCCTGTTACTCTTTGGTTGCCTTTCTTCCATTTTCTGCATTATTTGAATCATCAGTTCATCCAGTAAAATAAAATGTAAAAATCAAGAAATTGGAGAGATTGCTTTCATATGCCTTCTCAAATGACAGCAGGGATTGGATTTTGGCCCATGGTTCTTATTATATATCTCTTTGTGAAAACTCTGATGCTTAGAATAGGTCTGGACCTCAATCTTCTATTTATGAAGAAACATGAAAGAAGTTCTTCTGGTGACTTGATAGGTTACCATTAGAGTCCAGCTGGAGTGTCGGACAGGAACATCTGTGGTTGAGCAGTGGGTGTCCCTGCCTGGGCCTGCACTGGCTGAGAGGGCAGGAAGAAAGGAAGGAAGAGAAGAAGAAGGGAGGGAGGGAGGGAAGGAAGGAGGCTGTTTACATTTAGCTTCATACATGACAGGCTCAGATCTAATTGTATGGAAATAACCTTAAATAATAACTAAGGTATTTAGGTTAAATAAATTTATTAAATGCATAAACTAAGGTATTTACATTAAATACAAAAATTAGGACTGGGGTGTTACTCAGCTTGTCTAGCATGCACAAGGCCTTGGGTTTGATCTCCAGTACTGTAAAAAATAAATAATAAATGTTTGCATATCTATATACATACATACATACATACATATATACATATATACACATAAATTGCCCCACACATTTTGAGTAAATGCATTTTTTTACAAATAAACACAACTTTGCTTTAAACTGCTTTGAATGGTTAGGTCTGTAATTGACTCTTTGAATATACAAACATTGTGACCTTCAGTAACATTGTAGAGGCAAGCATACTGTACTAAAAAATGAGCATGTTAAGGTGTTCACTTCACCTTAATCTCCACAGCCCATTCTATTCTGTGCTGTGGTCAGGCCTGGCAAGTTTCTTGAAAGACTGTGCTGGTAGAACAAAGAACATATGATTTTCAGAGGCTTTGCAGCCTTGTGGAGTGAGTTTACAGACCATTTTGAAGATGTAGACTCCCCTTGTCCCAGGAAAAATGCAAACATGGGGAAAGTGAAATGACTGGAAGCCTGGGATCACACACCACCAGAGAACCAATCATCCAAGGGTCCACAGGTACACCTGAGAGAGAATATCTCCTGAGCCAAGACACATGAGTGTCTATGTGTTGGTGGGCAGAGCAAGAACAGTGGACTCTTGGAAGAATCTTGCCTAACAAAAGTGAGCAGTGAAGAGGAAGACATTAATCAATGACCAAGATAGGACTTCTTTGTAAGAACAAGTTCAGTGGAGTAAACCTTGGTGGTTCTTACCTATTGAAGAAAAAAAAAGAATAATAACAAGAATAAATGATGCTAATATATATGAAAAGTCTTATTGGTATACTTAGTCAGGTATTGATTATGTTAATTCATTCATATCTTCTTTTTGGTCTGATTGATTAAGAGGAGAGGATTCAAGAGGACAAAAATATTATGGGTACTAACAGAGTTTTGCAATAAAGGCCTTAGCTCTAGAAATTGGTGTCATTTGGCCAGAAGAAGAAGATACATGTTAAATTTAGGCCCCAAATAGCCAAGTTCTCTTTGCCTCTTGTGATGACAGAAATGTCCCACTTAACAGTGAAAGTAAGAATTCAACAGTTAGGAATGTGGGGTTAGGATTTGAAGGCATATGACATTTGCTCTCTGACCATCTTCAATAAGATGGATTTAGGTACTATGTTACCTGAGATGAGAGAGGTGCATGTCTTACATCATATCAACAACCTATACCACACTTTGCTTCTGATGAAGTGTTGAATAATGACATCAGAAATTAGAGGGGGGGAAAAGAGCTTGAGAACCTGGGTGATAAGTCAGATCAAGAATAAGAATAACAATTCATCTTCATGTCCAAAGGCGGCACTCCTTCATGGTGCCCTTGACCACAAAGCAAGCCTCACTCATCTACACGAAGCTCTTTTGCCATCAATACCCCAGTATGACCAAAGCCAGCAAGGTAACAACTTCTTCTGGATTGAGCTTTGTGCCCAGGGCAATCAAGGCAAATCACCAGCATCTCCACCCATTGGAGGAAAGCAGATTCTACTACCCAAACCTAAGAGGTAGGCAGCTTTGCTGGGTTCAGCAGCCTTTGGAAGCTGCCTTGCTGATTAGAACTGCCACCAATCTTTTTCAATATAAATTAACAACCACCAAGCTTTGCCATTTCTCCCTGTGTGTGAAAAGGTTGTAAAAAGCCATTCTGAGTTCACTTTTCTTTAAACGAGTCCTTTTTATTCCTCACATCAAAGCTGTCAATTCAGAAAAAAAGGCTTGTTATAAATGGATTAATTTATGGCAAGATTGTTGATTGACAGGAAAAAGTTTGTTATGTATGGATTTGACATCACAACAGTGCACAGCCAATTTTCCCACTAACAGCTTCTTTATGGAGGAATTCTTTGAGCCACCTTGCATAAACAGCTGTTGGAAACACCTTTGCATCGATCATCTGTACTAGTTTATTAAAGTGGTACCTGGCAACATGTCTATGTAGTTAAAGGCTTGCTCATTACCAAGCCCCATTTTTCAGGAGTTTATTACTCAAGCTTTTCAAATCGTATCAAACTCAAACCTTGCACGTGAGCACTCACTCTAGGCATTGTTTCTTTTGTTAGTGTGCATTTTGGAGTAGGGGCCTCATTTCTTAGAGTGACATGGACTGGATTGATCTGCATCAGATTTCTAAAGAAAAAAAAGGTTTACATTTTGTAGTCATTTTTCTCGCGGAAAATGTGGTTTTGAATTTTTGTAACATTTCTTGAATAAATACGTCTAGGAAAAGACATCCTAATTATCAGAGGCATACCCTTATGATTTTTTAATTTACTACGTCTATGCTCCTGAACCAATTTGAAACATTTTCTGAATCCTGCACACCCCTTCTTTTTTTTTTTCCTGTGACCCTGTTCTTGCCCAGCAAAGAACTCCTTTACTCACTTTCCTCTTTATCTTTGAGCTGAAGGGCAACTTTCCTTCCCCAAATTCTGCACCGTTCCATTGGTAAGAGCATCTGTTTGGTGACATGGGAGGAAATGCCAGCTCTCTCACATGCTGTGTGACTTTAGGCAAGTCATTTTGCCCATCTAAGACCCCATGGCCACATCCTCACCTCAAAAGTAGGGCCAATAATAGCATTGACTTCTCAGTGTGCTTTGAGGATGTAAGGGAGCTAAGACATGTCCAGTGCTTGGCATATGGGAAGAGCTTAAGCAGGTGTTGCTGCTGCTCTGTTTGTGAGGGAAGAGGTGGAATTAATATATGGCATTATTTCTCCCCCATGCTTGGATTCCCTTCTAACCTTCTGCAGGATCAGGGCATATCCTGATACCAATATTGATATCCCTTAGCTCCTCCAAAAGATACTGGCAGCTGCTTTTGGCAGCTTCCACAGCAAGGAAGCTTCCTGCCCCAAACCTGGTATTCTCTGGATCTTCTTCATGGGGGGTTAAAGGAGGAAGGCTGATAATGAACTGTGATACTCCATTAGCCTGGATGAGCCCCAGTGCTCAGGAGGAGCTACAGGAGCCAGCTGGCTCCCCAGTAAGCCCTGGTTCTGCCAAGACCCACTGAATGCTGTCAAGGAAGCAAAGAGAAAGAAAGGCTGGTGGTGAGAGGAGTGGGGAGGGCCTTTCCCCAACATTAGAAGTCATTGGCTCGGGCAGATCTTGAGGACTGAATATCATAAGTGCTTTGAAATCCATAGAGAAATAGTTTGTTAAAATCTACTGGATTTGTATTTCGTTTCTCATGTTGGGAGTGGTTGTCTCCTTTATGGGACAGGAATAAACTTTTTTTTGTCGGTGACTTGCAGAATTCCAGAACTGACTTCCCCATCATCCCCATACACTGCATGCAAAGTACCATGGCTGGCGTCCTTCTCCAAAGCGATCAGGCTTCCACAGCTGGATTCTGGAAAGAAAAGGGAGAAAAAAAGAAAGAAAGAAAAAGAAAAAGCTGATTTTGCAAGTGGCGCTGGTGGGGAAAGAAAAAACAAAGTTTATTTTTCTTTCCTTAAAAAACTTTATCAAGAATGAAAAGACCTCTGCAGTTTGATGTTACTTATTTCTTCACAAATTTAACAGAAGATAGTCACAGGCAATGTAAGTAACATTTTTCAGCAAATAAAATAAATAAATAAATAAAATTGAGTGTATTTTCTTCTGTTCTCACAAAAAATATTTCCATGTGTTTCAGTGATAGTGGATACATCATTCTTCTTCAGAAAAGGTTCTTTTTGCTGCTGGTAAAAACACAAATTCTCCTTCTCCCGTGCTTATAACCCCACATGGTTTTGGTCTTGAAAAATAACAGAAAGTGGAAATTGAAACTATTATGACCTACCAAATATGATCATGTGAGGTAGCAAGTAGATTTTTGGGGACACCATGAAAATCATATGCCATATGATTGGACAAAATCATGACTTTTGACAGCACTGTTTTAGTATGTGCACCCGAGAATGTCTTTCCTTATTTTATTTTCATGAGAATCAAACTTCAAACAGAGAACTAATCAAACCAGGGAACACTCATCCACTGCTTCAGGAGAGGCAGTAAACAGCTGAGGGATCTTACTCTCAAGTAGAGGCAGTTCGTGAGCTCCACTATCCTCACACCATTTGGTATTCTTTCCTCTTGTGATGTCATCCTCCTCAGTGACAAAAGACGAGAAAATCAATGAGCTTTGACAGTATTCCAAAAAGCACTCAGGAAATAGTAACAATTTTTGAGATGAGGTAGGTAGAAGAGATTGGCACTTTTCAAATACAGAAGCATAGCCTTAGGATCTGCCAACGTCACCATCTTTGATTCCCATTTGGAAAGACTAGGCAGAAAAATCATGGCTAATCAGAGCACTCATCAATTTCATCCCCTTAGATTGGGGGACGGCCTAATGTTGAAGCAACTGCTGATGGAATCCTCCAGCAAGAGGTCATCCTGATGTCTCCTGCTGAATGAAATCATTGCAATTGTGATTTGGGGGCACATTCCATTTTCATGACTCTTTGAGAATACCCAAATGGCAGCATTGGGAGGCATTTGAACCAAAAATGATTGACAATGTCTGTAAGTACTTATTATGTCAAGGCTTCAGCCCGTCGATTGATGGGAAATGATGTATAATAAATTAGAATGATCACACATCATTTCCCATCGATTGAAATGCCAAATCCTTGACTGAGTAATGAGTTATGGCCAATACCACTCACTGTCTTATGGAGAGATTGATTGCATATCTTCCATCGATGTGATCAAACAACTAAGAAATCCCAAGTACACATCTAGCTCCCAAATTTTCCCATCATTCCAGTGGAGAGCATGAAGTTAGTGTTGCCTCAGTGAGCACTGTTCAATGCCATGTGGGGGCTGGAGCAAGAGGACTCGTCGTCATCCAGATGCAGAGAGACATGCTCCCTACAGAAATGCAGATGCCTCCTTACTGCAGAGAGCCTCATTGCAAGGCCATTAGCCACCCCAGCGGCAACCAGATTCACTTCTTTTAGAGAACAGAAAAGGAAAGTGCCCAGGTCTCTCCACAAAGGGAGGAAGTTGACAGTAAGCTTAGTGGAATAGATGTTTAGTACACTCATGAAGCTGGTGGGTGGATATTTTCCCTATTTCTCTTGTGTAACTTCTTCTCTGTGTCATATGCTTTCTAAATCATTCCAGTGGGCGAGAGCAATTCATGTTTGTCTCTGGTAAGAAAAGCAGTTCTTTCTCATCTCATAATTAAATACCAAAAATCATCAGCTGTGAAAAAATTGTATTTATTTAGGTAGCCAACCTGTCTGTTTTTCCCAGTGGAAGCAGAAGGGCTGGCATGATGCATGAAATTTACATTCTTTGTTTTTCAATCAACATTCAATGACTATTTCTAAGGCCTTTCTCTGCTTATTATGTCTTCATAAGCGTTTAAAGTGAAAGTAAAAGCTGTTTTAAAAACTTTATTAACTTAATAAAGTTTTTAGTCTTATACTATGTATAAGAATTGTGGGCCGGGCAAGGTGGTGCACACCTTTAATCCCAGCACTCGGGAGGCAGAGGTAGAAGGATTGATGTGAGTTCAAGGTTACTCTGAGACTACATAGTGAATTCCAGGTCAGCCTGGACTAAATCGAGACCCTACCTCAAAAAACAAAACAAAACAAACAAACAAACAAAAAAAAAGAATTGTGATAGTTTTGGGAAATTGCCCATTGGGAAAACTCTTTTTCAGTTACAAAATGATTCAAAAACATGCTAAGAAAATGAAAGGTGTTCTTCATAATCAGAAACCTTTGAGTTCCTAATAAGATGAAGGCTTCCAACTGGAAGTCCTATGAAGATGTGGACAATTGACTTCACTGTTAACTGCTGTCTATTCAAAGCCTAGAGAAATACCTGATCTATACCAAGCATTTGCTGAATATTCCTGAATGAATAGTACATGTATTTGCAATTATATTCTTTTTCCAAGACAAGAAACTTAATCAGTGCTTTTAGAAATGTCTACTTCTACTTTAGGTTTAATTGTAATGGCCATTAGGGTTACTCCCAACATGGTGACATCAAATTTAACTGTCAAAGGTAAATGGAAGCAGAGGGGGAGAACAGGCAGATGGTACCAACATTTAGAAATCTCCATTACTGTGGTGCTTTACAAATACTGTCGGACCACAACTCAGTGAAATACTACAAATCCTCCCCAACAGATGTGAGACCTGAATTCCTGAGAGATCAACTTGCTCCACTGAACACAGGTGATAAGACTGAGTTCCGTCTGACTCAAGTCTGCTGCTGGTCCACATTTGGGGAAGTAGGTTCTAATCGGACTCGATGGCAATTGCTCAGGGCTCTGGTTCCAACAGCCTTGTGACAAGCTCACATTGTGCCAGTTAAGGAAGGAGGCTTGGATAACATGAGGTCTACAGTCCAATGCCTGAAATAGACACAGAATAACCATGAGTACTTCCCAGTGATTCACTGAATAGAACAGACTGGGTTAATGCATATTCTCTGTGACTTTTACTAAACCATAAGGGACCTAAGATATCCCAAGCCAAATGTTTGAAGTTCAATACCACTTACTTGCATAGCTAAAAACAATTATTGAACACTTATTAAGTGCAGTTATTGTATAGTTAATAACAGATGAATAATCTATTTTTGCCCTCAGAAAGTGGCCTGTAAACAAGTATTTATAACACAATGACCTAAGTGGCAGTGGGAAAAAGGGCAATAAAACATGGATGAGCAGGACATTGGACAAATAAGAGGAATGGAGGGTGTTGTGATACCACATAGGTTAGCTTGTGCTTGAACACATTGAGAGAAAGAAAAAGGAATTCCTCTAGGAGGCAGAGAGGGAAGGACTCCAGGCTGAGGAAGTAGACTGTGCAGACATCACAGCCTCTTCAGGAAGCACTATGGCACATTTAGAAAACCAAAACATACACAATAGAATTTATTCCAGCCTTTATGCCCTTTTCTAGAATAATTAGATGGATCCTACAGGACTTAAATATACTATAACAGACAAGACAAGATTGTACCCTGTATGAGTTCCTTAGCATTGCCACATGATTAATTCAGTCTCAGCTGTTAACTGACAATCAAAGAGCAGAGATTATCAGATTGCTTTAACCATAGTTATTAATGTCTTTGTAATTTTAGAAATTGCTTTAATAATATTTACATCAGATTGCACAGCACACTTGGGCTCTAAGAGTTGAGTGAATGGCGATGAACAAGGGAAAGGCCAATTTTATTGTTCCCTTCTTATTCAAAAAAGTGGTATATTGGCTCAAAGCATTATCACTATCGGACATGGTAATCCCAGCCCTTGGGAGAATAAGGCACAGGACTCTGAGTTCTAGGACCACCTGGGTTATGTAGTGAGAAGCAAAACAAATAACAAAATCAAACAACATAGAGCAAAAATCATATTTCATGAGCCAAGGGGACTCAAAATATGGAAATGAGACTCAAATGAAGATTTTTTTTTTTTTGCACCAAAGCAGATTGATTTTCTTCCTATCACACCAGGATTCTCAATGCAGCATCCTGGGACAGAGGCTCACCATTACTAAATCACTAGCAGGGAATTTCCTGATTCCATCCCTAGGAAACTTCATTCTGGTAGAATTAGCAATATAATTTATGCTTAATTGGTTATACATATAATCCCTAACTTTGAATTAAATTCTAAATTTCTTTTAAACTAATTTGTTGATATAAGAGCACCACTTGTCCAGATGTTCCAAGACCTTCTAAGATGGTGGATGACACCCATTTTCCCATGTGTTGGGTTTTCTTCTGTACACACACATGAATGTCCTTAAGTGAATTCTCATCATCCTGACAGTAACTCTTGCCCTTTGGGTTACAGAAGAGTGAACATGAATCTCTTTCTACCTTTTTATTATTTCATGACCAGAATATTTGTTGATGCCGATTTTAGCAACATCAATGAACAAGGCTTTTCTTTCTTGAGAAGTTGGATAGTGTCAATTAAAGGAAGGACTCTATGACTTCTCTTTGGCACAGCTAAAATTCAAGCACTGCTACTCATCCTCTGGAACCAGGATTCAGTAAACTATGCGTGAACACTAGCTCCACCTGGCACCCAGCTACGACATGACTTCAGAGCAGGCAGGGTCTCCAGAACTCATGCAGGTAGACAGAGGAAGGACTCATGTCTCAGGTGGGATGGGCAGGATGGTGCAAGAATTCATAAGCCCCTATGAATGGCTTACCATTTAAAACTTGTGAACCCCTCATAGTCACAGCCAGATGCTAACCGAATCTCATAATCCCTCACCAGTGGTTCTAGGTCCTTCCATGTTGACAATCCATCAACATCACAGCACCTGTAAGTTTAGAAACTCATGCCTGGGCTCAGGAGATAGCTCAGCAATCAACAGAGCTTGATGCTTAAGCACAAGGGCCTCTCAGGACTGATACCACGAAATTCAGCTTCCCAGGACCCACATAAAAATCTGGGTGTGAACATGCATCTTGGTAGCCCCAGTCCATAGGAGCAGGGAGCATGGGTTGTGGAGATCAGAAAAATCTTGGGAGTTGCTAATGTAAAGCTGTAAGTTGAGAGAGAGACCTAGTTTCAAGGAAATATGCTGATTGGAAATAAGAGAACACCTATGTTCTCCTGTGGCCTCTGCACACACCTCTGCACACATCTGTTCACAGTTATGCATATACCACACATCACACAGCATACATACCACACCACACACCAAAAAGAAAGAAACTCATGGCATTGTCTTCTGTACTTTCCCAGGAAGGGACAAAGGAGAAGATCAACTTGAATATTAGGAATGGGTTCTTTTCCATAGTTTATGGGCTGTTTGAAAACCATGTAAGGATGTGCCTTAAGGCATTCAGACCCAGGGTCACAATGATGTGTGCTCTGTCACTTCTAATATGGGATGGCTTTATTCATTGTGTCCATCTAATGTATTCTTAAAGAAATTATAATACAACTGGCACTTGCATAGCGATTTGCAATTTAGAAAGTACTTTCATAGCATTGTTTCATTTAATGCCAAGAGCTCTTCAGTAGGTGTTTGATCTATTGAAGGTAACTGAGATTTAGATGTGAAGTCACATGTCAAAGGACCAAGCCCTATTAAATAGTGCAGCTGTGAGTCTAAGCCAGATTGCCAATCTTCAAATTAAGAGCTCTATGACATCACACCAGCATAGCTAAGTTTATATTGTTAAAAGACTAAAGGTTGACCACTCAACTGAACTTAGAATATTTATACCAGTGTTTCTTTTAGAGAATGGAGAATCTTTCTGAGTATTAACTGGGTTTTTTTTTAAGTCCACCATTATGGAAACAATTGGATTTTCTGCCAAGAAACATTAAAGTTGATTTGACAAGAATGACGAGAAACTTTGAGAGTTGATTGACTGTTAGCAAAAGGCTTTTAGAGCTCGCTAGAATTGCATCAGCTGTAAGTGAAAGAAGTGCATGGAGCGACACAAAGATTCACAGGAAAACCTATGCCATAGAAAGCAAACGGTAGATTGGGTAAGTGTATATCCATTCACCCAACAACTCTCTGATTCCCATGAAAGTTCACTTGCTTTTTCTAAAACTTTCTATAGTCCTCACACTCAGGAACTCATGTCTAAATTGATCAATGAGAAAAAACATCATTTTGTGTTTATGGAGAATTTTTCAGAAGAAACATTTAGCTGAGACTCTTGTTGAGATAAGTGTTTTCAGTTCTGTCTTGGAACTTCCATTTGAGGTAAATTTGCACTCCTGTCATCAGACCAGTAGGGTTTGTCAACCCCAAATGCCAGAAAAGCAAGGTCTTTGAAGGTGACATGTTCCCTAGTAGATTCAACAAGGCAAATGGTGGAGTATGAAACTCTCCTTCTTACAGGCTTGTGGGGACAAGAATAACTTCAAAATTATCAAATATTGAAAGACAAAACAGAATTTTCTCTCTAGCTTTTTAACTAATGTGCTGAACTGTAGTATTTATTAGTATAAGTTTTTAATGCTCTACAATTAAAGAAAAGCAAACAAACCAATGAGCAAACCCAATTCTATATATATATATGCTTGTTTATTTAATGTCATAGAACTCTAGCTTTAAAAATATTTTTTAAAAATAGACCCTTAACTGTCGATTTTGCCAATCTTTGTATTTAATTTATGATCCTTGGTGGCAGGGGTCTTCTCTGCCCCTTTTAAGAAGGAAGTGCCAGCATGAAAATGTTATATCTAATCTTAGCATAATTGCAAGAACACACTTGGCCATTGGTAAGTTTAGTGTTAGGAAAAATAACCAAGCTCAGGACTGAATAAATTACCAAGTAAATGATCAACCATTTCAATGGATCCTGTCTCATAGATAAGCTCATATTGATTTCTGGATCATATCGTCTCCATGATGCTATCACATTTGGTCATGTGAAGCAGCCTTTTAAAATGTCTTCACTTAGATAATAGACAATGAAGCTGGGGCTTGAGGTGTAGCTGTGACAGCAGAAATCAGTGTTTGATGTTCTAGACTTTTTCTAAATGCTTTCTGTCCTTTGGAAGGTAGAATTCTTGGCAGCCATTATCTGAGCAAGTTGAGAAATCAAATTTTAGTGTTAGAAAAAAAAATTGAAGTTCTGATGTCTCAGCTATTAGAATTTTTTTATAATATGGTAAATTAGACTAGGATATTTGTGGGGAATGGTTTAATACGATTGATTCTTTGATAATTGTTTGCTGTGAAGTTTTTGTCTTATATATTGTAAGATATTTAGGAACATTTCTGACTGTAAAATTCTATGTCAGTAACTCCCCCTACCAATTATAATAATGAGAAATATCTCCAGACATTGCTAACTTCCTGTGGTTGAAAGTGTGTATGTGTATGCACACACTTGTATATGTATGCAAAGTTACCAACTGGAGTTAGAAGCATAAACTTCTTGTGATCCACTTTGTCTTAGCTTCTGTGAATATTTAATGTAAAGATGAGTAGATTTAATGATATGTCTCAGATCACAAAGTTGATGATAAGCAAAGACAGACCCAATTATGAGACAGGTCTTAGAATAATTCCTGTAGCAATCTTCACATTACAACATATTTTCCTAGAATATTGCATTTGGGAGGAATAATCTACTGACTCACAAACATGTGAAATCATTACCTCAGAACATTCTGGGAGCTTTGAGATGATGCCTATCAGAATTCACCCAGAAAGAAGACACTACTTTTATCAATGAAGTCATCAAAAAGCTCAAATCTGGCAGCCATGTTGGGAGATGATAACCAAGTCACATCTACGTCCTGATAGGCTCTCATTGACCACTCTCTACTCTGGCTTCCCTGAGCCCTTTGAGAGTTGATTGACTGTTAGCACAAGGCTTTTAGAGCTCACTAGAATTGCATCAGCTATAAGTGAAAGAAGTGGATCAAGCTACATGAAGATTCAAAGGAAAACCTATGACATAGAAAGCAAACGGTAGGTAGATTGCCCTTTCTGAGACCTAACTTGGGCTTCTGCATTCACCTTTACATTCTCCATTTTCTTATATATGGAATCCTGTAAAGTCAATTTAACCACAACCCATCCCTTCCCCTTGACATCAGATCACTTTTCATAATTAAATGAGTTTTTTAATCCACCATCATTCCTCAGGTGATATCCAACAAAGTCAGCCTACCTTTAGCAAGAATCTTTTAGTTTGGTTTAGCCGGGATCCTCCTGAAACCCTGATCCTTCCTTTGAGTCTTTCCCTGTCACTGACCCCTACCCTGCTCCATAGCTGTAAATTTCCACTTGCCCTTATTGTATTTGGAGCTGAGCCTGATCTCTCTCCCTCTGTGCAAAATCCCACACTGATCCCTGTACCTGCCACAGTAGTTCATCCCACCCTGTGAATAAACTTCACCTCATTGTCTCTAGCAAGTGTTATGATTTTTTTTCTGTAATGCTACTCATGTAGTAAATATGAGGTTAGAACCACACTGAGACCATGTCGTCTCTTGCCCGTTCTTCCCTCATCAGAGTCAGAAATTTTCTCAAGTGTCCTGACACTTCAACATTTCATAACCAAAGATAGAAAAAATATGCCTGGCAAGAAAAACACATTAAAGAGCAGATTAACAGCCCGGGATGATTCACGATGCCAGGGACTGTGTACTTCTACTCTGAGGCAGAGCTGACATTTGCATTGCCCTCATTAGCCATCTCTGGTGCATCCACAAGACAATAATGGAAGTCCTCCTCCTCCTCTTCCTCCTCCTCCACGAAGGTAACGCCAAGGAAGCACACTGCAATGCAGCCAGCTGTGCGAGGAACTGAGGAGGATGCAAAGATGGTGAAAACAGATGGGATATCTTTTGCATTTTTTACTGAGATATGAATATGTACATATGATATATTAGGGCAGCTCTCTCACACATCTCTTTCTCTCCTTCACACATTATGCTAACCATTCGTCACTTCCAGAGATTAACTGTATCCAAAGTTTGTATGTCTTTTGTTTTCTCAGATTTACCCTTCTTTCTATCATTTTCCCTGACCTACTTAGTTAAAACTTGTTAATTTTCCAAAAGACATTTCATAACATACTGAAGGAAGATGTTTTGTGTGACGATGCCTTTGCTTTAAACAAATTCACAGTGTTTGATTTGCTAATGTCTCTACTAGCTTTCAATTTAGGAGGAACTCTAGATCACTAAAGACATATGGATACAAGTGTTATAAAATGATTAAAAAATCTTGTGAGTAAAGAATATATATATATATATATAATCATTTTTGTCATGTCAGAAAATATAGAAAAATATAAGGAGGAAATCATAATTGAACATAGTCTTATCACTTGGAGATTAGACTGCTAATTTTCTGTATCCAACACTACATATATGTATGCATCTATGTAAATATATATGTATGTGTAGTTGTGCATATGTTTGGGAAAAGATAAAAATTCTTCTCTTTTGTTCCTATTTTTATGACTAGATTTTTTTACAGCTTTAATTATTCAAAAATATACGAATTGTATGGAGAGAACCTATTTCCTCAACTATTTATTTTCTTATGATTGATCTTTTTTTACAATTTTATGTATAATATAATAAAATAAATCATATAATATAGTGGCATATGAATGATACAGATGATTTTGTATCTTTTTATTCCTGGCTTGTTATTTTTTAGAAGTCAAATGCTGGTTCATATAAACATTTATAGAACTCTTAAAATATACTAGCTTACCATCTACCAAATAGATTTGTTAATTTAAGTCTGGAGAGAATTTTAATTTTAGTAACAAAATATAATTGCTGGACAGAACTCAACATGTAAGAAAGAACTCAAGAATATATTTAGAGAGTCTTGTTTTTCCTTTGGCACTAAAGATATTTCCTTTAAAGTTAATAGCTTTTAATAAATAGGTATGGAACAAAATAAGAAAATTTACCATAGCCTACCCCAACTAGTTTTCATTTGAAAAATAACGAAATCATCAAAGGTACATGAAATGGTAAATATGAAAATGTATTAGCTATCATGAAGGCCAACTTTATTCAAAATTTAGTCTTTCATTAAGAAGCTATTATATGCCACCACTTTAGTCTTAAACCTAGTTGGGCAAAAAAGAAAACTGCAAAATTAGCTATAATTTGAAGTCATAAATACTAAAGTGATGGGAGAGTGCAGTAGAAATATATGATGGCCGGTGTCATGGTTTGATCCAGGTGTCCCCACAAACAAATCAATGTGTTCTGGGTAATCGGTCCTCAGCTGATGGCAGTTTGGATTTTACAACCTCTATGGAGCTATGTTGTTGGGAGTGGGATTTTGGGGGTTATAAGCCAGCTTCCCCTTGCCAGTGTTGGGCACACCTTCCTGCCACTGTTTGCAGTGCTGTGGCAGAGGTGATGTCCACCTCTCTGCTCATGCCATCATTTTCCCTGCCAGGATGGAGGATGGAGTCTCCCCTTGAGTCTGTAAGCCAAAACAACCCATTCCTCCACAAGCTTTTATTGGGTTCTTTCTGCACAGCAACTAGAAAGCTGACCACAACAGTTTTGGTACCGGAGAGCAGGGTCATCTGTTGCTGATAGAACCCTGATTCTGTAGCTTTGGCATTTTGTAATCGATCTGCAGGAGGAATATGGATGGAACGGAAACCTCGTCCTAAGAGGTGCCTTGCAGTGCTGTAAGTACAGTGTGATGGATCATTCTGGTCAGAGTTACAAGATCTGAATGTAATGAGAACTATGGACTGTGAGGTTTGGCTTATGAGGGTGAGAAAGAACTTTGTCAGGACTGTGCCAGTTTGTGTGCGAGGCTTGCCTGCCTGTGTCCTGGGAACCTGTGCAGGGTTGCTTGATGTAAAGATGACTGGTGTGAGCAGATGGAGATGGCACAGAAAGAAAGATCTTTGGGTTGAAACTGCTGCCCGTTCACCTGCAATTGTTTGAGAGATGACAACCATTGAGATTGGGCCAGCTGGTCTGCTTTGGAACAACAGGAAGAATGCAGATCCTTTGAAGTAAGGGGCCTGAATTCTTTGTTCCCCCCCTGGATTAACAAATTGGTAGCCCACCTGGTTCTGTGGAGTATGGCAAATGCAAGAAGAGAGGGTCATTGGATTTGCAACACAGTTTTGTTTTTGAAAAATGGCCATCAGCGTGTGAAGCAGTTGTGCTAGTTTGCCTGCATGGAGCCCGAGGATGAACTATGGATTGCAATGGAGACCCAATAAGATGCCAGGACTATGGATGGCTGCCAAGGCGAGCTGCCAGCACTGGATGAAGTTTCCTGGGACTGTGAGGAGCTGAGCTGGAGAGGCAGAATTGGATCTCCAAGAGACTTGTTATTAGTTAGAATCATTGAACTTGGAGTTAGAGATTGAGGTTTCCCTGCTTGTTTTAAATCTTGTATTGGTTCAATCTGTTTTTGCTGTGCCTCATGTTTTGCAGTGTGAATGTTCTGTGCCATTATGGGTTTATTTTTGGTATTATGGCTCAATTAAAAGCTGTTGGGACTTAAGAGTTGAGCTGAACACATTGTATTTACATCATGTATGATTATTAGTTTGTGGGGCAAGGGGTGAACTGTCATGGTTTGATCCAGGTATCTCCCACAAACAAATGAATGTGTTCTCAGTGATCAATGCTCAGCTGATGGCAGTTCGGGAATTAAAACCTCACTAGAGCTGTGTTGTCAGGGGTGGGCTTGTGGGAGTTATAAGCCAGCTTCCCCTTGCCAGTATTTGGCACATTTTCCTGCCTCTATTTCCAGTGCTATGGCAGAGGTGATGTCCACCCCTCTTGCCATCATTTTCTCTGCCAGGATGGAGTCTCCCCTTGAGTCTGTAAGCCAAATAAACCCATTCCTCCACAATCCGCTTTTGTTTGGGTTCCTTCTGTACAGCAACTAGAATGCTGACCGCAACAGTAGGAGAATATTGAACTCTATGCTGGAGGATAGAGCTAAGAGAAGCATTTCCAAAAAGGTAGTTCTTAAAAGATCATTAATAATTTTTCAGGAGGGTAGGGAAGCATTTCTGGAACAGAGCAGTATTAAGGAGATACAAGGACGTGGACTTACCTAGTTTGCTCAGAAAAAACAGTGCTAATGAGGTTTGGCTGGCACACAGAGGGTTGTGTTAATATCAAATTTTCAATTTTGGGTTATAAAGTTTGGACTTATCCTTTTATTACAGAGGAACTTCTGGGAAGATGGCACTTTCTGTATTTGGATTGAAGTTGGGAGGGACTAGAGACCGAAGTGTGTAAGGTGATGAGAAGATGCCCTATGTCAGAGACTCCATGTGACAGGCCAAGTAAAATGTACATCCAATCCACCAATCTATTAGCAAATATCGGCTCAATGCAGAAAAGGCATCAGGTCTCTGTGCTGGAAAAATCAAAGAACAAATAGTGATTACTTCCACATGAAGCTTTCATTTCTTGAGAGAATTAGGCCGTGAACAGGTTGGTATGAAAAACAACTCGTAATGATGAGCATGGTGGGGGGAGAATGGACTAGTACAGTAGGAAGTAACAGAAAGGGGGTCTCCTTAGTTAGGATAACATCCAAGCTGCCTGCTTTGTGAAGAATGAGAAAAGAAATAAACCATGATCGGACCCAAAGCCCCCAGAAAGAATCTCCACAAGGAGAACTTTCTGAGTAGTGCAGATAACTAACTGGGAAGGCTATCATTTGGGGGAGTAATTATATCCACTCTGAAGCAGACCTTAACTTAAAATCTGACACCACACTTCCCCTTCTTACTTATCTCTTAAAAATGGTAGTAATCATATACCCAGCTTTGAGTCACTGTAAAGATAATACACAATGATATTTGTAGAATGTAGCACACTAACTTCAGACAGGAAAATCTCAATGGAGAGTAGCTGCCTTCGGCATTGCCATTAAGAATAGTGGGAGGTAAACATGTCACTTTTCTGTCCTGTACAACTAGGAAGGGAGAGCTCACCACACGTTCAGATAGTGAATGTGCTTTGAGGGACCAACTGAAAACCGAATTGGAATTTAGATTAAGGGATAAGAGAAAAGGCAAACATGTAAGACATATGGGGGACACTGGCCACACACAAAGAAGTTGAAAAAGGCTAAGGTGTGAAAACTTGGAGCCCAGCTCTTCAGGAGATAAGTGCAATAAGCTGACTTGTCTTCTGATTATTTGAATTACTTTTGGTCAACTTATGCATAAACGGTTAAAATAAGAGAAATCACTATTCCAAATCATAACATCTTATATATCTGGAACAAAAGGGTTATTTGACTTCCCAGTCTTTATTTGGGGGAAAAATGACCACACATATTTTATTCTTTCTTCATAGAGATCTTATGTTCTCCCTTCATTCTAATACTTGGATACATTTTAATTTGTCATTGCCCAAACAAAACCCAATATGTTCTAAGTATCATGTGATCACCTTGTTAGTTGCATACCATTGCTTTTATCTGCCAGGTCATTTGTAATCTTGGTTCAATGCTCTCGCACATTAGTGATTCCTGTCAACATTGTGTAACGTACAGGTTTCATGAGAATGGTTTCTAAATCTCTATCCAAGTTACTGGTAGGAGTGCTTCAAGACAAATCTAATGTGAATTAGACTATCCTTGCTGTTAATGAGTCAGAGTATACAATACCCTTAGATTCATTTAAGAAAGGTAAACTGCTTGAATTTTTAGGCTGGAGTGGGTTAAATGAGAGTTAACATAAGTGAACAAAAGGAACTGAAAAGAGAAGATGGGATAAAAATAATTTGAGCTAAAGGGTCAGAACTTTAAAATCTTGGGATATCTTTGATGAGAGTTCCTAGGGTCCCCAGAGGGACAAATGGGCAAAAAGTTATGAAGATGAAGTGGAAATGCTTTGGGGATTGGTGAGAATGACCAAGTGGCTTATTTCTAATAATTCTGAACATAAAAAGTAACAGAAGGTCCACATGTTGCAGGCAAAGCCCTGGGCTTGCTGCTCTTGGAGGCAGATGGTCATCATCTAGCAATCTGTGTACTGGACTCAACTAATAGGTCCAAGTAAGGAAGAAAATCCTTGTCCTGGGCAAAGGATCTCAACAAGGAAGACACAGAAAGAGAAGCTTCCTGTTGATCTCTTATCATAATGGGGCTGAGATTCTCTTAAGGTGCCTCTCAGGTTCTTGATATGGGCTATGGGGAAGCCATGGATGTCGACGCTGGCTTTTATGTAAGGCCAGAGAGGGAAGAAAGAAAAAGCACTGCAATTCCAAGGTCAGCTATGATTGCGCACTGGGTCATGATTCTTAGATGCACTGTAAGGGATAGGACAGGAGAGGCAAGAACTCAGTCTCTGTGGGGTGGACAATGCCTCAGGACACTCCTTCCCACCGAACCATACTGAGGGGGTCCATCAAGGGGAGTGGGGCTGAGATAGAGGGGTCATGAGTATAACCCCAGGTTTATATGATCAATATGCAATATGTTCAGACAGTAAAGTTCATGATTCATTTAAAAAATTTTAGGAAAATATTGGATTGGTACCTTGCTTGGTGGATGACCTATTCCATTCTCCAGAAAACTAAGGAACTGAGGTTGCTAATGTCATGTATGTTTCCATTTTCATTAGCTCAGGAACTAGAACTTGGAAAGTAGATTGAGGGTGGGTATCAGTGGTTCAGCTTAGAGAAGTCAGATGAGACAAGGTAGCTCTAATAACAGTGCTTGTGTGTGCGTTACCCATTTTCAGAGTGAAGTATCTTTAAGGCCAGAGGTCACATGAGCAAGACCATCGGTGCCATCTCTTCCTTTGCCAATGAATACCTAATCAAATAAATTTCCGTCACTTAAGGATAAAGAATTTATTGTCAAATCCTTAAAAGTATTTCCGATTTTCACCTTAGCTGTGGCTAATGATGATGGTAGGAATAAAATAATAATAATAATAATTGTATTTTACTCAGCCCTTATGTCATACAGTCTAAGTGCCAAAATTCATCTATTTCTCAAAAAAAGCCTTATGAAGAAACATTCTTATTGTTTCCCCTCCCTTTTATTTCAGATGAGGAAATTGAAAATTAGAGAAATTAAATCATTTTCCATATTCAAACAGAAAATGAATTTGAACTCAGGCAAAATAACTAAAGACATAGTATGTTATACTGTTCCTTTGTTCTTTGATAATGATTAATTTTTAATCTATGCTACTTTCAATGTGCTACCTTTCTTGAAGGGTTATATTTTCATAAAGAAACTTACCTAAGTGTGGAAACAAACATACTTAGAAGACAAAGTGAACCCAGTCGGAAGATTAAGAACGACTAGCCCAGTTCACTCACTAAGCCAGTCATTTCTTCTCACCTCCCACTTTCAGAATGGATGTGAGGAAATTTTAAAGTCACTACTCATGAAGCTTCAAGTTAAGTCTTGTTGAAAACAAACCTATAAATACCAACAAATGAATGTTATTTGGCCAGAAAAGAAAACATTGAAGTGACAAAGACAAAAACATTTCTTATCCTCATGTTTCTCCTAAGGTTTGGTTGCTAAGGCAAAGTCTTGAGTACCTAACTTGATCCGTAAACCTAGACAGGGGATGCCTATCTATTTGACCATATTAAAAGAGTCTAAAACATATTTACTATCTACTCAAAGATTTGGTGTTTAAATGAATCTATTGACATGTTTAAATGAGTCAACCCACGAAAGAATAGAACAATTCTTGTCCCCATAAATTGGAGACATGAGAAAGCTCCATGAATAGAGGTAATCCCATTTTGTCTCATCAATAATTAAGTGTACACATTCCTTAGAAATGTCAGTACTTAAATTAGAGCGCATTTTCCAAGATCTTTTCAGATGGATCACATTTAGGTGCACAATAGGAGAAACGTGTGAGGACCCAATGCCTTTCAGAAGCTCCGGTGAGCTGAGGAGAGTGCGGCTTTCAGGATGCAGGCGAAAAGCTTCTAGGCAGAATTTAAATAACTTCATTATTTTTACCTTTCTCTTCAGACCACCCCAAATATTCTGACTCTATGTGAACCCGTCACTTGACCAATTTTCTATATAATTAAAATCATGGGCCTTCAAAACTATTTGTAGATGGAATGCTTCTGAGATGCCTTTATCTTTTCATACGTGTGTAACTTAAAAATGACCAGGCAGAAGTTCTTTTTTCCCCTTTTCTTTAAATTGCTTTGCCAAGTTTCAGCTTTGAACATGTTTTTATGACTGATTTATTAAACCTGTTAAACTAGAAGTTTATACCGGAACGGCTCATAAAGCCTTGACTCCAGCTTCCCTAGCAGGTGCTCCAAGGAATGGGACCTGCCATGGCCCCTCAACTGCAGCCCGTCTGTCTGGAACTTAGCTGCTCACCCGCTTTCTTGGAGGTGAATCATCTTCCAGGGTTGTAGCAGAAATTCTCCTTCTGTTGACAAAAAAGAAACATGCAGCCGTTAGCCTATGAATCATGCCGTCTGTTGTCATAATTAATTTTAAGGATGCATTCAAAGAAGTTTCATTCCTGACATTACACTCTGGGAAAAAAAAGGGGGGGGAAATTGTTCCTCATTTAACTGACAGAGAAGATGTATTGCAAATGAAATGATTTCAAATTGACTAGGGAGATTTATTGGAAGTGAAATTATTAGGAATCCCTGTTCCTTTTTAAGATACTTAGAAATTATACCTAAGTGGACCATTTCTACTTTAGTTTCAGAAATACAAACTTCTGGCTTTGCTCATCATCAGACTCTTTCCCCGCAGGCTCTGGCTTTATTAGCAGCTTACGAGTATATTTAGCACTGTCATATGTGAAATCTCTTCACTCTGTTAAACTAATATGGGATAAAATGTCTCTTTTTTACAGTGTTACTCATTCATTATATAAAAATGAAAGCAATGACTTCTGTATGGATCCAGAGCTACTAACTATTTTTATGACAAAAGAGAGGTGACAATACATATCCCGTAGGCACCCGAGAGTATTATATAAGAGTCATTAGTATAATTGATATCCAGAGAAAGTGTTTTACCCAACGTGATTAAAATGTGCAATACATTATGTAGGTTCCTGTGTTCCAGCTGCCATGTTGTAATCTTTCCTTTGATAGATATCTAGTGAAAAATAAAATTATCCTCGTTAAAAAGATAATCTTTTACTACTGCAGGCTGTGGGGATGTGGCAGAGCTGCTTCAGCTCGTCCGTGGTTCCCCTTCTTTCTACTGGTGGGCTGTGTTTTCTGTGTGGGGCTCCACCTCAGAGAGGAAGAAGGGTCTCTTTAATGTTGAATAAGTGAAAGAGTGCTGGACAGAGACAGAGTGCTGGCTTAGAAGATCAGGAGCTCACCTTTCAATCTGGAGTACCCCAGTTGGATCCCCAGACCCCACCCCACATAAGAAGCCAGAAGCAGTGGGTGGTGGGCTTCTGCAACCCCACCATGCTGACACCAATGGAAAGATGGGAGACCAAATCCAGAGACTTTCCAGGAAGCATGAGGCAAGCCCAGCAAAGGATAGCCGAACAAGAATCCAGAGCACACCCTGCCTCAAACAGAGTGAAAGGCTGGGACTAACTCAAAAGTTGTCCTCTGACCTCTACTCTCACACATGTTCCCCCCAGACAGACAGACAGAGAGAGAGAGAGAGAGAGAGAGAGAGAGAGAGAGAGAGAGAGAGAGAGAGAGAATTCTTTGGGGGCTTGTAATACAGCTCAGTGTTAGAACACTTGCAAGATCCTTGGTTCCATTCACCTCCAACACTGCAAAAGATAACTTTTTTTCTTTTCCTGGCAAACTAGAGAAACCTTGGGCTAGAATTCTGGCCCTGTGTCTTAACTTCTTTGCATTGGAGTCCAGCTTTAAGTGCTGACAGCTGTGGAACAAATACAATAAAGCATAAAGCCTAAAGGTTTGAATAAACTCTAGATTGACAGGGACATCTTAAAGGCAAATGACCAAATAATTATTTTAAAATAATTGTATTTCTACACATGATTCATGCTTGTTGGTTGTGTCATTCATTTTCTTGGGATTTGTTAGTTACTGTATACTGAGCCCTTAGACTGGTGCTGGGGTCCCAGAGATGCACAAGTCCTAATACTTCCTTTTTAAATAGCAAACCAAGGAAGAGAAGGAAATTGCATTGTTCAGTCTTAAGAAGCCTTCATGAACCCTGCAACTAGAACAAGAGTTAATGTTGTGTCAACTTTATGTGCCTCTCAAGGAAGCAACACCTATAATAGCATCTCCGAGTCACTGTCATTTTTTTCCTTTTTGCATATATTGTGTGATAATAGCAATGCTAAAAGCTGAGAAAAAGGTCACATGGTAAGGATATCACAACATATTCAGGAAAGTAAAGTCCGTGGCAAAAGAAGCAATATGTCTAATTCTTAATTAAGTGTCATATCTGTTAGGGCAGAAGGGTCTGTGGGAATCTTCCTTGGTAATTAGGAATTTCATTTTCTTCTCTTCAACTGACCTATGTTATTGTTGAGAGAGGCGAATGAGATAATACATTGGAAACTGTTTTGTAAACAAATCAGAAAGTGCTTTGTAGACTGATGACATTGTTCTTAATTTTTTTCAACTACCTCTGTAAGATGTAGGCTTTACTTATAAATAGAGGACAGCATTTTTGCAACCCTTCTAAGACACAAATGTCTCTTAAGTGGGATATCTGTTGTTTGAAAGATCCTGGATATGAAGAAACATTGAAATGATTAATATCCAAAAGTTATCTAAGTAAATAGGTTGATCAGTCCTTGAAAGTTTAGGGTGATAGGAAGTCATCAATT
Organism: Zapus hudsonius; assembly: GCA_004024765.1. Classification (NCBI taxonomy): domain Eukaryota; kingdom Metazoa; phylum Chordata; class Mammalia; order Rodentia; family Dipodidae; genus Zapus; species Zapus hudsonius. Next base: position 66,499 of record PVHP010001719.1, on the reverse strand, counting down.
TTTGAGAGCTTTTTTTTTTTTTCACTGGGACAGGAAAGTAAGGAAATGTTAAGACTAAGTACATATTTAGGGAAACACTTTATAGTAGGAAATAACGATGACATATTTATAGCTGCTCCTTATTCATGATCATGTGATCTGCTCCTTATTCATGCTGTGAATTGTAAACAAAGATCATGATATTGTCTTTTCTTCCCATGATGGTCATATTTCATTAGGTTGTGCGATGGTGAAGCTGGGCATGGTGGCCCACGCCTTTAATCCCAGCACTCAGGAGGCAGAGGTAGGAGAATGGCTGTGAGTTCAAGGCCAGCCTGGGACTACATAGTGAATTCCAGGTTAGCCTGGGCTAGAGAGAGACCCTATCTCAGAAAAAAAAAGTTTATTGTCAACTTGACCTATTTAATAATCCACTGTAAACTTGGGTGAGTCTCTGAGTTTGCCTGCAGAAAGGATTGACAAAAGGAGGAGGTCCCTCCTTTAGGTGGGTGGGCCTCTCTGGAGGGGACTGGATATAAGGAAGCTTGAGGGGAAGGGAAGCGCTCTTCCTTCCTCCTGCTGGCTGCTGGTGCTGGCTGTGACTTTCACTCACATCCTGCTCTCCTTCCCTTCCTCCACATCAGAATCCAGTTTCCTCAGCCTTACATCGTGAACTGAAGACCAGCAGTTCTCCTGGAAGCCTTCAAGGCCTTCAGTGCTAGACTGGGACTGCTGAGGAATCCAGCTGAGGGCTGAACAGCTACCAGTTCCTTGACTGTTGGGCTTGTAGACTGCTATTGTGGGACTGCTGTGAGCTAATCCAATAAATCCCCTTTTTACTAATATCTGTTCTATTGGTTCTGTTCCTCTAGAGAACCCTGGATAATACAGGTGGTTAGCTGACAGTTTAACCTCCATACCCCCATCTGCAACTCCCACATGATGATTCTTTCCACAAGGCCAGAATATTTTGCTCCTAGCTCCAACACGGCCTTATCTTCCTTTAACTTTTCAAGCCGGGAATATAGGAATTTTTTTTCCCAAATCTGTGTCTAAAATGTGGCTTAGTCTTAACTATTATTTCTTCATCACTGACTATAGTGTTTGCATGGTATTGCTTTGGTCATTATTGCTGGTCATCCTGAAGTCTTTCTTCTCAGACCTTGAGGTGGTGAGATTTCCTGAGAGAAGACCTGAGAATTTTCTCCATGGCTTCCTGATTTAAAAAAAAGCCAGGCATGCCCATGGTCTACTGGAAGTTACAATAATGAGATTGTGACTCTAATATGACATAAAGATTGTTATTATTAGTTAGCATAATAATAACAGATGAGGATAATAAGAAAGACTTGGCATGGTCTTCTCCTCAGGGCTTTCAGTGCTTCCAAAGGAACAATTGGAGATATCGTTTAATAGACTGTGAAGATACACGATCATAGCGGAGCCATTACCAGACCCCGTTAGAGTCTTTTCAACCCCAGTGCTTATTGTGCATGTTATGAATAAGAGAGAACAAAAATTATGCATGCAGGGCCAAATTCTCATCTTGCTCAGGACCCCCATGAACCTCTCTTTGAAGTCAACAGGAGCTCTGCAGGGGTGGAACAAGATGAGAATTTGGAAAAGAAACGTGAGGAAAAAGGGATAATTTTCCCCAACCATATCATCATTTGGAGTGCTTTAAATGCTCACACAGTGTCTAACCCCAATTCCTTTTTTAAACTTCAGTCTCAATAAAATGGCATGGTGGATTTTTTTTGCATCTCTCTGTGTATATACCGTAGGTCATTTTCAATGGGAAGAGAATTGGATAACTTCAATTACTGTCCTGTAAGCTGTTATTATTGAACTGAGCCTGAAGAGCTTTATTTTCAATAAAGAAGTATTCTCATAATACAACTTTCATGCAAATTTTCAATGCTATAGGTTTTCAAAGATTTTCCAGAAATGACATTTTTTCACTGGCCCAGATAATTAACCATTCATCTTTATACTCTTGCTTTCATTCAACTAATTTTTGAAATGATTTTGTCCATGATGGAATGGTTTCACAAAAGTGTGCTCTCCCAGGAAAATGTGGTTTGAAATCAACAATGCTGCCTTTGTTATTATGTTCTAACATCCATTCCCTCCCGGGATTTGAATTGTTTTGTACACACAATGGTAAATGAATGTCCAGAGGGGAACTTCAGAAAACAGCCTGCCTAGGAGCCAAGGGCCATCTTCCCACATACAAGGGGGTGTCTACCTTTTGTCAGATAGGCATGCACCTTCTGAATAGGCTTGTCCCTTAGAAACTTGGTCTTCAAGATAAAACTCATCGAGGGTACACCATTAACTCCATCAGAATCTCATACCTGGATGTGCGCTGATGAAATATCCTGTATCCTAAGACCATTAATATTCATGGGACATCTAACATAATTCATGATGGTCTATAATATATGATAGCAAACAGTATCATTTACACTGAACCTTAAAAATATTGACAATGACAAGTTCCTAAACACTGAGGAAACCTTGTATTTTGTGTTATGACTTCTTGGTTTTATACTTGGTGTAGTTTTTCAATTAACTGCTCTGTATTCAGAGCAATTATTCATTTATTATAGTCAGTTTAGATACGGGACAGATTAGAGGAGCAAGACAAATCATCTCGGTGACACTGGCTAGTGATACATTGTTATTCTCATTTTTATTTATTTATTTATCTGGCTCTAGCATGACAGGATTTATAGCATCTACTTTCGAATGCTAAGTCTTATTCCTTCCCAGTCCCTATTTTTATGGTTTTAAATCAGCAAAAACAGCCATAAAATTTGAACTGGAGTTAGATCTATGATTTATCAAATGATAGACATACACACAAATATTAATTTATACAAACACAAAAATGTTATTTTAAATTAGTTTTTTGGTCACTGACAAGATTTTTTTTCAGTTATTTAAAAAAAAAGTATCTGTTTTTTTTTAAAGTCTGAAGATTCCCAGCAGCGTTGAAGACAGAACTGAATTTATGTGCTACATAAACCAGACATCAATATATGAAGAACCTCATAAGAAATAACATGCAATTTTAAATGCAAGTAAAGCAAGGTAACTACACATATTAGATAGTTGCAAGTTAATGGCACGGAGTACAATACTCTCCGTCAACCTTGCAGTGTGACTCTCCGTCTACTGCAGCCACAGACCCTGAAGTGTGTCGTTTTGCTTCTAAAGGGGTTTTACATGTTTTTAAAAGTGCCTCAGATTTTGGCAAAGTTTATTTTATGCATTATGCATAAAAGTTGTCATCAGGATTTAACAAAACATTTTGCACAGAAAGATTAGAAATAAAAATCTCTGCACACCAAAATGATTTGGATGGCTTTTCTAGATGGTGTGAACTTAAAAAAAGATCAAAAAACCTTAGCATGTATCTTAGCCCTTTTCCAAATTTCATGAAGATGAAAAAGACCCGTAGTGAAGAGAACTGCGATGTATAATACTGCAACAGAAGCTTATCAACAGTACCCTTTTCTTTGAGCTAGAATTCTCCTGTTTATTGGTTATAATAATAACAATTCAGGATCCAACTAAGCTGCAGTATTTAAACAAGGAATTGTTGGGCTCAATAATATTTGTGAGGCATATCCTACTTGAGAATTGTGAATATTGGAGGAAGCAACCTATTTTTTTTATTCTTAGGTTTCAAGATATAGAACTCCCCAGCCCTCGCCCCGAAGTGGATAAAACAGAACTTGTGAGCGAAGCAGAGAAATTGGTGGAGGAAACTGACAAGAGGAAGAAATTGAGTGATAAGCTTAAAATGACTATTTTACATTTTCTATCTTGTAACATATTTTACAGTGATGTGCAGGGTGTGCCCTCCATGTTTTAAAGGAAGAATGAGGCTCCACAGGAGTGGTCAGGGTTTTGCCTGTGTTTCACTAAGCCATGCAGGGAAAAGTCCTAAAAAATTATTTGGAGGAGTAACACTTTTAAAAAATGAAAATAAGGGTTAAAGCCTTGAAATGAGTCTGCTGCAGTTCCCCCGAGTGCCTGACTTCTGGTCTCCTTACTACCTTCCCAGGGCAGTGTACTGGTGGGTTCTCCCCTCTGGGTGTGTCTTCCTAAATTTGTTCTCACCACTGGTGTTACCAAGGTGATGTGTTTCTCAGAGCTGCTGAGACAGGAGCCTTTCTAGTTGGCTGATATGGTCACACAAGTAGATTGAAGTTTATGTTTCCTGTTATTATTTTCTGAAGCTGGGGGTATAGTCTTTAGAAATCCACTTTTTGGGGGTAACTACACAGCAACATCCTTGAAGGTTCCCTTCAACTGGATGAGTAACCTGTGAGTCACACCCCCAGACACAGGAACCTTGCCCATCTCCTTCATTGAGGGCTTTCAGGTTAATCTCAGTTGTCTATTTCATAGGATTTAGAATCACCATGGAAACAAATCTGGACAGGTCTGCGAAGGAGTTTCTAGATTAGGATAATTAAGGTGAGAAGACCTAACCCTAATGTGTGCTGTGCTCTTCCATGGGCTGTGGTCCTGAAATGTATAAAAAGGAGGGAAATAGCTGGGCACGCTTATCTCTCTGCTTCCTGACTGTGGATGAATGTGGCCAGCTGCTTTATGCCCCTGCCACCCTATCTTCCCCACCATGACTATCACCTTGAATTGTGAGCTCAAATAAAGCCACCATTCTTTGAGTAGCTATTGCCAGGTGTTTTGCCACAACAATGAGAAAGCTGATGAACACAAGGGTCTTATGAATGTTTTGTCCAGGTAGCAATGAGCATTTTGTGAGGAATGTGCTTACATGGATCATTTCTTTTATTTTTCAGTGGCTTTGTCAACACCAAGAGGGTTTAAAAACAATGTAAATTGTCCTTTTAGATTTGGTTCTCTACTTCCAGAAAGGTTCAATCACTAGAGCTGATCAATTTTATTTGCTGACTTACCAAATACCACAAAACCAGAAACTAATGAACATTAGCTTTCCACTGTCTGCCTCAGTTTTTAAACCGTGTCCCCCCCAGCTTGTTTTTAGCATAAACTATATATTTTTTTATTTTTTGAAAATAATACTAGTGTCTGGATTAGAAAAGAAAACAGAATTGAAGAATCATAGTCATAACAATAGTGCTTTACACTTGTATATGTCTTTAATTTTTTCCAGACATATTCCTTTATTGATGACAGAAAGGAAGGAGAATAATATTGCTGAGTATTTTCTTACACCAATTTATCTCATTTAATGCTTGCTGTGACACTGTTGAAATGAGAATTAAATCTCTGAATTTCAGGGGGATACGTGGGCTGTGATTTATCTCACATTTAATACTGAGAAAGTGGGGAGCAGGAATTTAACATTCAATTCCTCATCTGTGTGGTATCCAAGATTTTAGTTCTGTCCAATCACCAGGAATATTATTATGTACATTTTTGGGGTTTATAAAATTTGAATTGTAGATAATTATTCAGCCAACTTAAGGTCACCAACCAGACATGTATATGTATTTGTCTGTGCTTCTTTCTGAAGAGGCACACTTTTGTAATTTCTACCTCCTACTGTCTATATGTTCAGAAGTTAATACTTTGTTATCTGGTATGTTCTAGAGTTCCTCAGTTAATGATGCTTATTCATACTCCCCTGTTTCTCAAGGGCCCCTTAACAGACTACAAGGGAGACAGAGACAGACCAATTCCATAACAGAATGTCATGGACTTGATGGTTTGTAAGAAAAGCAATGTAAGGGCTGGGGAAATGGCTCAGTAGGTAAAGTGCTTGTTGTATAAGCATAAGGACCTGGATCAGATCCCCAGCACTTACATAAAAAGCCAGTGTGTGCCTATGATCCCAGCATTGGGAAAGCAGAGGAGGCTCTCTAGGCTTTGTCTCTAGAGAGATTGGTATGACCAATGTTCAACAGGAGACCCTATCTCTGAAGATTCAGTGGAAAGTGAATGAGGGAGACATTTTATGTCAATCTCTGACCTCCACACGCACCTGTGCACACACACATGTTGCCCACATATATATGCACATACATGCACACACGTACATACACAGACAAAGAAATTTATTTTTTAATAGAGTCTGGAAGCTGTGAAGTCTGACCTCAAGGTGTTTGGCATCTAGCAAGAGCGTTCTCATAGCATCATCTCTGCTGGAAGTGTGCAAGGTGAGAGATGCAGGGAGCATGCTCATGTACATGGAAGAGGAGATGAACTCATGCATGTCATCCAAAACCCACTCTTGTAGTAACGAACATGAATCCACATATGACGGGTCAGTCTGATCACTTTCACAGATCTGACTTACTGACTCTGTTGCATGTTCCAACACGTGAGCTTGGGAACACAGTGAATCTCAGCAGGGCCAGTGGAGCCGAGAAGTGGCCACACCGTGCAGTCTTTGTGAGTTATGCGCTGCACTATTGCAGGGCAGGTTTTATGTTCAACACCAATTGAAGTCAAAGTTGCATTGTAACATATCATAGCTAATATTTTTTTGTGAGGGCTGCCTCTGAAAATCAGATCGATACAATTAAACTTTAAGCTAGTGACTTTAATGTGAATATCTTAATACTTGGCACCAAAAGTGGATATTTCCAATCTGATATATTAGAAAGAATACATATCTTCGGGAGACACGAATGGGCAAAGTGAAGAAATCAGGTAAAACTGATTTGGATAACCATCAGCTGGTCCATTAGTTCATGCCACAGAAACTGGTAAGGAACTCTGTTTCCTGTACCTGAGAAACATCGTTGGCCATTGTGTTACAATAATACTTGATGTGTTCACTTACATTTTCATGTGTAAAATACAAGAGGGGCAGATCCTTTGACTCTTAGAAAAGTCTTATTTTCAACTTTCTAAATAGGGTGAAATTGAGTTCAAGTACCAACTTTCAGGATTTTCTTTCTGGTGCTTACACCAAAGAGGAAAAACCTTGACAAGACCAACTTATTAATCAGGTCTATTTCCCCCAGTCCACTTGCCCCAGAGAGGGCCATAGACACAGTTTGTAGGGACTCCCTTTGGGAGGCAGGAGTTAAAGTTTCAGAATGGAGAAAGAAGTGAGATAATGTTCTCAATGAAAAAGTGGTTCTCATTTTCTCTGTCTTCTTCTTGCGCTCTATTCCACCATCTTTATACCATCCTGTATGTTGGTCAGGACCTCCCTGTTCCCTCAGTCACAGCCCTGTCGTTCTTTCTATGCTGACACCCTCCACTTCCTTCTTGGTCTAGTGCAGTAGCCTTCTGGCTGGCCCTTCTCACCCAAGTGTTCTTGTAAATTACAAACACGTATATTTCCAAATATTAGTTACACAATGCTTTCTGACAAAAAAATATTTGCAAAGGGACTCATTTGTGTAGAAGATGAAATAGAGTTTGTAGGCACATGTTCAAAGTCTCCCCAGTCAGGGATATGAACAGGGTGTAAATTGTACTGTAGCATTTATTATAATGGTGATGATTATTCATTATCATTATTTGTGGTTCTGGGTATCAACCTCAGGGTCCTATTCATGCTGGGCAAGCACTCTGCTAACAAGCTACAACCTCAGACCTTTGAAAGCATCATTAAGAATATAGGTTCAGGGCCTGGCAAGATTGCTCAGTGGTGAAAAAGGTATTTGCTGTGAAGCCTCTGGCCTGGGTTCCATTTTGCAACACTTACCTTGTTGCTTCTCATTCTCTTTCCTGTCCACCCTAAGGTAAAGAGCTTTCTCCTGAGATGTTCCCTCACCATGATCCTCCGCCCAGGTACATAGGCTAAGGAACCATGGACTGAACGCTGAAGAAACATCAGCAAAATAAACCTTCCCCCACATAAGTTGTTCTCATGGATATATTTAGGTCACTGCTAAGCAGAAGTAACTAACACACAGGGCTCGGAGGTGGCGACTGGAAAAGGTCTGTCAAGAGGAGCAGGATGTGGAAGACAGTATGGGAACAGGAATATGGTTTTGGGGAGGAGGCACAGCACACAGAGGAGACCTGTTTGAGTGACTGAGGGATGAACAGTTCGAAGGTAAGTACCTGATGGTTGCAACACACAAAATGGACTAGACTTTGCTTCAGTCACAGCCAGAGTACCTTTGGCTTATTCTTCCATATTTCTAAGTCTTACTTCTCATTTGTGTACAATGTGACCGTCAAAGTCTGTCCTATCTGCCTTGGATTATTGGGGGGCTCACCTAGAAAGGACTATGTAGGAGGGGTTCAAGTTCAATGAGTAAAGTGTTTTCACAGGTGTAAGACCTTACTGGTCCTGTTAGGGAAGAGTAGAGCCTTGTTTTGCCCTCACAGTTTTTACTGAGTTGTCCAGATACAGCACCCATTTTATTGATGGTAACAATAGTACAAGCACCCTTCCAGATGAAAGACGGGGGAGACACAGGCTTCTGATGGGAATGCAGAGCAAGATGGTTAGAGCTGAGCAAGATTTTCTGTTGTTAAAGAACCTTCCAGATGGAAGGTGAGACTTAAGTGAAACTGAGAAACAAATTACAACTAGAAAGCGAGACAGCAATAGGTATGGGCCCCAAGACCCAGGCCTGTAGGCAGGATGGCTGCACAGAATGCTATTTAAAGTCAAGGGAGGAGGAGGGGAGGCACTGATACCAGCTACCCATGTCTGTGATGAAATACTCGTGAACGAGGGGCTCGTTTTCTCTTCCCTGAGCACAGCCTAGAGGCCTCAGCATGGGTCCCTGAAGAAATCTAATTTATTCTCTTCTCCTTTGTTACATTCTCTTAGAAATTTTGTCAGGAGAAAAATTAGTACTATATATTTTCTAAAGCTAAAAGCTTAAGTTCCATCAACTTAGTGTTTGGTACAAAGAAAAAGATGATATGAATATTTGATATGGAGCCAAAAAGAGGTCTTGCAGATTAAATATTATGTAGGGCTTAAAGTCTCCTGAAAAAAAAAAGTAATTTTTGAAGGCTTTATTAAATTGTGGTAAGAGTCTTCATTCTTCTTATGCTGTTGTGAATTTTGAGCTGCAATTTGGAAAAGCACCGGGCCAGGCAATTATACGAATAATAATCATTGGCTCAAGCTTTTAAATGGTAAAAAGATGACTTGATTCTCTAAAGAAGTGAACAGGCAACATTTTCTCATTGCTGTTAATTATAATTTAAGACAGACTCAATTTTGTATTAGTCACAGATGTTTCATTTCTCAGTTCATATATAATGTGGTACATGGAATATCTCCAAAGAGATTTGAGAAGTGTTTGCAGTCTTGTCCATCTCTTCGCCACTTGGTGTGGTCTTTTCCAAAAAATCATGACATTTGGAAAGAGAGGAAGAGAAGTTTTGTAGACATTTTCAAGACATTTTGCTTTCAGAGGTCTCTAAAAATATTCCTATTGAAAGTGAAAATTGGGAACATGCTCTGAAAAACAAAATCAAAATATATATCGTGTCTTTAGAAAGCCTGGTTTGAGGAGGAGCTGGGCTGTGTTCCAGCGATGGGGAAAGAGGCACACATGCATGGCTTCTGATTCGACGGTGGTCAAGGAAACCTTGAAGAAGCTCCATCGCTCCATTATAGTCAACAAAATATGTCTTTCGGATAATTAGGCCAAGCAGCTAGCTTCTCAATGACTCCACTGTGGATTGTTCTAATCAGGGAAAAGTTACCAGTCGTGCAACTCACTCGTGAAATTGGGGTAGGTTTGGGATTGTTGCAAGCTGGATGAGGCTGGGAAACATGGGTTGCCTCTGAAGACTGCGAAAAATTCAAACCGGGCTGGGGAGATAGCTTAATGGATAAAGCACTCACCCCTCACACCAGAATACTGGAGTTCAAGCCCCCTTCCCGCATGAAAAGCCATGGGCTTCTGTCTGGGGTTATTTCCTCCATTCTGGAGTTCTATGTGTTCTTTAGGAAATGTGGGTGTGAACCCTTATCAGATGGGTAGTTTGCAAATATTTCCCCCAGTCTACAGGCTGCTGTTTCCTTTCTGAACTTTTAGTCTTTTGCTATGTTGAAGTCATTTAGTTCAAAGTAGCCCTGTTGATTTACTTTCTCTTTTGTCATCTAAGGTTTTCATCAGAAACCCTAACATATATATTTTTTTAATATAAATTTATTGTCCATAATGAGTTACATTATTTAGTGGGCAAACCATGAGTTGTTATCCCAAATTCCCCAATATTTTAAAGCCAATGGCCAGAAGTTTGTTTCTTTGACCTTATGTAGGAGTTTTTACAATTTCTAGACTTATATTTAGGTCTTTCATTCATTTTGAGTTGACTTTTGCTTGATTGTTTGTTTTCAAGCAGAAAAAGATAGAGGGGGAGAGAGAAAGAAGGGAGAGAGAGAAAGAGAGAGAAGAGCACACTAAGGTCTCTAGCCACTGCAAACAAACTCCAGATGCATGTGCCACTGTGCATCTGGCTTTATGTGGGTACTGGGGAATCGAACCGGGGTCCTAAGGCTTTGCACCAAGCAATCACTCCAACTATGGTCTTTGTTTTTGACACTGATGTTAATGAGTGATTTTCATCTACTTTTAAAAATTAGGCTCGTGAAACCCTCAACTAAGTTATATGGATCATCACATATACAAATAGAGAATATCTTACTTTTTGCTTTCTGATTTTGATAACTTTTTTTTCTTATTGCTCCTGCTAGTATTCCCAGTATTCTGTTGAACAGAATTCCCCTTCCCTTTGAACCAAATCTTAGTGGAAAAGCCTGCAGTTTTCTCCAATTGATTATAATGTTAGTTGTGAGATTTCCATAAATGGACTTCTCTTCTATACCTAAAATGTTGAGAATTTTTAATCATAAAAGATGCTGGCCTTTTTTGAATGTTTTGCTGTGTCAATTAAGATGATTATGTGTTTTTTTCTAAATCATTCTGTAAATGTGATGTATCACGTTTTTTCTTCCACTCTCATTCCTCTCTTCCTTCATTCCTCCCTCCTTCCCTCTACCTTCCTTCCTTCTTTCCTTCCTTCCTTTCCTCCTTCCTTCTTTCCTTCCTTCCTTTCCTCCTTCCTTCCTTTCTTCCTTTCCTCCTTCTTTCCTTCCTTTCCTCCTTCCTTCCTTCCTTCTTCCATCCTTCCTTTCTTCCTTCCTTCCTTCCTTCCTTCCTTTCTTTCTTTCTTTCTTTCTTTCTTTCTTTCTTTCTTTCTTTCTTTCTTTCTTTCTTTCTTTCTTTCTTTCTTTCTCTCTCTCTCTCTTTCTTTCTTCTCTCTCTCTCCCTCCCTTCCTTCCTTCCTTCCTTCTTCCATCCTTCCTTTCTTCCTTTCTTTATTTCTTTCTTTCTCTCTCTCTTTCTTTCTTCTCTCTCTCTCCCTCCCTCCCTCCCTCCCTCCCTCCCTCTCTCTCTCTCTCTCTCTCTCTTTCTTTCTTTCTTTCTTTCTTTCTTTCTTTCTTTCTTTCTTTCTCTTTTCCCTCTTCCTCCTTCAAGATTGAGCTCACATCATTGCAAATGCTAGGCAAGAAATCTACCATTGAGATTTTTCATCCCCTAGGTTTAATTTTTTATTCTTTATTTCTTGTTGTTGCTATCATAGCTAGTATAGTTTCCTTGGTCATTTGAGCATAAAACACTGCTCAATTTTTGTTAGTTGATTCTGAATCTTGCAACTTTACTGAATTCATCTATTATTTTGAAATATATGGGTCATTACATATGCAAATAGAGAATATTTTAATTTTGTCATCCCTTGATTACTTTGGTAGTTTTAACTTCTAAATATGATTTATTTCTGTTATAGTTATTATTATTTTCTTCTTTCCCCAAATTTTGGGTTTAGATTTTCCACTTTTCTACTTCCTTGGGCATAATGACAAACTATTTATTTGGGATGAGATTTTTGCCTGAAACTCACTGTATAGACCATGTTACTGTGAACTTACAACTCTCTTACTGCTTCTATTTCCCAAGTACTTGGATTATAGACACAGGCCACTACACTCAACTCTTCATCACCCAGGATGAATTCAAACTCTCTCTTCACACTAGAGATATATGACATATACATGACCATTACAGTATTACATTATTTTAGCTTGACTATATTTTTACCTCTTCTAGTAAGATTTATATTTATTTATGCTTTATGATCTAATTGCCAATCTTTGTTTTTTTATTTGAAGGACTCTTCAGCATTTCTTGTAAGGTGGGTATAGTGGTAAAAAATGTTCCCTCAGTTTTTGCTTGACTATTTCATTTTTGAAAGACAATTTCATATATATTATGTTCTTTTTTGATAGTTTTTTCTTTCAGTACTTTGAATATTTCACCCCATTCTCTCTTGGCCTATAAGGTCCTGTTAAGAAATTCCTTGATAATCTAATGAGATTCCCTCACATATGACTTGGTGTTTTTTGTTTCTCATTTTAATAGTCTCACTGTCTTTTACTTTTAATACTTTATGATGTGATTTCCAAAAGACATTGAGTTGTATCTGAGAACATCTGAGCTCCATGGGTCTTGAGACTCATGTCCTTCTCAAGACTTGCGAAGTTTTCAGCAGTTATTTCATTAATTCAACTCTCTGTCCCTTTGTCTTTTCTCCACTGGAATGACCATGATGCAAATAGTTATTCATTCAGTGGTGCCCCTGAAGTCCTTTAGGCTCTCACTCCTTTTTACTCCTTTTTCTTTTTCTCCCCTGTTGTAGTCAACTTTCTAGTTGCTGCGCAGGAAGAACCCAAGCAAAAGCAGCTTGTGGAGGAACGGGTTTATTAAGCTTATGCACTTGAGGGGAGACTCCATCCTGGCAGGGAAAATGATGGCATGAGCAGAGGGGTGGACATCACCTCCTCCACAGCACTGAAAACAGCGGCAGGAAGGTGTGCCAAACACTGGCAAGGGGAAGCTGGTTTATAATCCTGCCTAAGCCTGCCCCTGACAACACAGCTCCAGAGAGGCCGTAAAACCCAAACTGCCATCAGCTGAGGATTGATCATTCAGAACACATTTGTTTGTGGAGGACATCTGGATTAAACCATGACATCCCCTAAATGAATAATTTCTAAACACCTACCTTCAACTTCACAAATTCTTGCCCAATATAGTTCACTACTGAGACTCTTTGTTGTATTTTTATTTCGTTGACTGAGTTTTTCACTCCAAGATCTTCCTAGGATACAATGTGTTTAGTGTTATGTTGAATCTCGTCTTTTGATCCTGAATTGGTTTTAGTGATTTCATTGAGTTGTTTATTTGTACCCTCTTCTTTCACTGAATTGTCCCGAGGTCATAATTTTGAATTCTTTCAGGAAATTCACAAGATTCCATTTCCTTTGGGTTGACTACTGGAGAATGATTGCGTCCCTTTGGTGGCGTCATATTCTCTAGTTTTTTTATGGTTCCCAATTTCTCACATTGATTCTCTGAAGACTTGATGTGCACTCAGTCCCCTCTCAAAGTTGACAGAGTACCTTGCACAGGTGAGGGCTTTCTCTGAAGACAGGCTGGAGGATGCTGATCGGGTAGGATCCAGTGGGCGTAATTACGTTCCATGTGCCAGTGTTAGTTGTCATCAGCCTTAATCATAGCTCCATGCTCTTGGTTTCCTCTCAGGAGGAGGTCCATCTCTCTTTCGAGCTGACCATCATTGCCACTGAGAGTCTCGTTGCCTTTACCATGAGGCTCTCCTGGTTTCAGTGTTCTAGAGACCTTTGCCACTTCCTTACTCTTCTCTAGTAATTTTCTTTAGTTATTTTGATCTAAAGGGGGAAGAAAAAAAACCAGAAAAACTGGCTCCCTCTGGTGCAGTTCATAACCCCCCTAACCTATGGACAGATCCAGTATGTGCAACGAGGAAGGACCCCAGTGGGTAGGGAACAGAGGGGACACCTTCACAAGATTTGATCATACAATGTATATACTTATTCATAATAAAGATATTATTTTTTTAAAAAGTATAGTTGTAGCCAGGCGTGGTGGTGCATGCCTTTAATCCAAACTTTAATCCTAGCACTTGAGAGGAAGAGGTAGGAAGATAACTCTGAGCTCAAGGCCACCTCGAAATTACATAGTGAATTCTAGGGCAGCTTGAGCTAACATGACCATACCCCCAAAACAAAACATAAAAATAAAGGGGAAAAAAGAAGTTGCTCATTTATTGTTTTTCTTTTGGGGGGTGGAGAAAATGCTAGGAACTCATCTTACTGATGCCACACGTGTGGTTTAAATATAAGTGTATGTAAAAACATTTTTATATGAATAGTAGAATCATGGTAATTAAAATATGCGATGAATTCATATGGCCATGCATAAATATTTTGTTAAATATTGTTCTTATTCATTTTCCATCTTTTTATATACATTAACTCTACCTAAAAAAAAGGCTTATGAATTTGTATATTCAAATTCTGTTTCTAACATAATTCACATCGTTCTGTAAAATCACTTGCTATATCCAGAACCAATAAAATTCAGCCATCTAATCTTTAAATCAGGTTCTTACATACTTTCTCCATGAGCATTTGAGTTCTTCTTTTCAAAGTTTGAAATGACTTGATGAGACCCATTTGACTAAATTCTCGAGTAATGAATTTTCTTGTCTAAAGTTCTGAGTCATAGCTAGAACTCTTAATATTATGGGATACTTTTGAAGAAAGAGCGTGAGCAGGAGACACAAGAAGAAGAAACAGGATTAAAATGTATGTGTCTTCAAGAATTAAAAAGATTTTAGACATGGTTGTGTTGCTCAGTTTCCCGTTTCTCTAACAAAATAAGTTAGTCAACTTGAAAAAAGAGAAAGATTTCCTTAAAGCTTTGTTTGCTCCGTTCGATGGTCAGTTGGTTGCATTGCTTCTGAGGGAAGCAGCAGATCCTAGTGGGAACTCATGTTGGAGGAAGACCATTCACCTCGTGGCCATAGGAGAAAAAAGGAGTGTGGAGTCCCACTATCTTCTTCAAGGACACGCCCACAATAACCTAAAGATCTTCAATTAGACACCAAATTTAGTTTCCACTACCTCCTGACCATGTCACAGAATAGCACATAAGATGTGAGAAACATTTATCCAAACCATTGCAATAATTAAGGGAGGATTATCACAATTGAGTGCTTCAGGTATGAACCTCTGGCTCAGAATCAATCCTTTCTTTACACTGAAGATTGTCATGTTAGCATGGCACATGACGTTGTTTTCTTAGCCCTGACTATTTGGCTCTATTCATGGCAAGAATACTGGATTGGGAGTTTGGAGGCTCAAATTTCTTTCATTGTCTGGCTTTTACTTCATTTCAAGGATAAAACATTTCTGGTCTTGGTTCATAAGAAGACAAATGAAGAAAATAGCATTGAGTTTATCTCATGGATAAGTGAACCTATGCCAGTAAATTGTGACTGGAAGAAGAAACTCATCTAAGGTTAAAACTGCTGACGGAACCAGTGGGCTGTGGGGGTCCTGAGATTCTCAAGTAGAGGCTTCATTACCATGTAGATGAGAATAGACAGAACAATCATACCATTGCTCCTATTTTCTGAGGAAATGTACCTCAGCTCATTGCAGCTCCTGGTTAAGAAGACTTGCAAGATGCCTACTGAGCCAAGTGAGCAACTCATTTATAAAGATGCAGTACAATGCCCAAGAAACGCTGTTTACAGTCAAGTATAATTCTATAATGAAAACCTGTGTTGAACTTGTGTGGTTTCCAGCATCGCGCATCAAGGTTTGGTCCTTTGCTATTGGGATGATCCACTGCAGAGACTTTAAGGATAAAGATTCTGAGAACAAAGTACAGAACTGTTGTTTAAGGATCCACTGTATAGGGGAAAGTGTAACCAATCATCTCTCTCTACATTGGTGCGGTGTGGACACCTTGCTTCTCAGGGAAGCTGGTAGAAAAGTTTTCTAGAGAACATTCATAGCTATTCTTGTTTTTTTTTTAATTTTTTGGCAAGATCCAAAGGCACAGGATTTCCAGCTGAAGAAAAAGAGTTGGTCTGGAGTATAGCTGCCCTTACCATTCAACTCTGAGCGATTTGCTGTGAGATTCTTTCCATTTCTTCCAACCATCTTGTTTTCCCTTGGCTGTATATCTATTTGCTTAGGAGAAAAAAGGAAGGGATGATTTTCAGAGACATGCTTGCTTGCTCAATATGGTAAAGTGACATTTAAGGAACATTCTAAATTAATATTTTTTTTCCTTCAGAAGCTTCATAATATGTTACTATATAGCTGCACACGAGAATTTTGTACTGACAGATTTCAAGACTAAATTTAGGTATTGTGAATTCTATTGTCTGGCATTCTATTAAACTCAAAACTGTATTAAATAATTTTTCAATATATTAGGTATCTGTGGCAACAAAAAAAGTTGTCATGTAACAACTTTAAAACCTAAGGGCCATACAAGAGTGAATGTTTATTTTTACTCATGAGCCTGTGGGCTGACTGATCATTCCAAAGCTCTGAAATGGGATTGAGGAGATGGTCTTCAGCTAACAGCAGGGCAGTGAGGCAGCCATGACAGGAAACCGTGTGGACAGGGCTGTCTTGCAGCATCTCTTCCCCCATGTAGGCTAACCTAGAACAAACACAAAGGCTTTTTTAATCCTTTGCTTTTGTCAATTCTGTTTGAGTCTAAATTGTCAAAGTAAGTCACATGACTGAGCCCAGAGTCAGAGTTATCAGCTACAATATCACAAGACAAAAGCTTCTCATACATGAAGGTCATTAATTCGGGGCAATAACAAAATTAATCTGCCGCTTTCATCTATGGGGTATTATTATGACACTTCATAAAAATAAATTTGTGACTCATTATGATTTTGAAGTATATTTTCATTAACATTACCTTGTTTATTTTGATAGGAATAAAAATCTATCCTCATTCTTTATAAATGGCTAGCCCAATGCTAGATATTATTTATCAATATTATGATATTTGGTTAGCCACACACCATATTTTGTAATCATATTACATAATTAGAACCTCTATTTTACTGGTGTTGGTAGGCTTGGGGTTTGAATTATCACATGAAACTGGAAAAAATCTCCCTAATTTAATCTTAACAGCTTGAGAAAAAAAACCCGACTTTTTAAACAAAAGAAGAATTGCATTTGTGAATACATTGGTGTATGATTAATGAAAGCGATCTTAATTAGACAGTTACTCCAGGCGCTAGGGTAGTGTGATGGAATGAGGCATTATAAAAGGGGTCCAAGGAGAGCAAAGGGAGTGGGAAATCAAAACGAAATTCAAGGTCAATCCACTCAGGAATTGATAGTAGTGCATTCCCTTTCTCTGGTCCACAACATCCTGTCGTATTTGCTTGATTATGAGCAGTAATGAGTTCCTGATGAGCGCTATGTGAATACCTACTTCTTTGAAGATCTCTTCAGGCTGTGGTAACTGGAAGCAGCCCAGAAGGAGAAGCTGATGGCCCATATTCAGTGTCTGAATAGTAAAGCATGAAGAGCTTTTAGGCAGGGAACAGCTTGAGGGAAAGCAGGATGATGGGATATAATTGTTCTGATTATGCAGTTGAGGTATGTGAAGGAACGATCTGCTGATTCTGTTCAACTGTGGCATTTTGATTTTTCGTAAAGGATAAAATTAATTGAACAAATCTTTTTCAAAAAAGATGATATTTCCTCCTGGCACCTTGGTTCAAGGCTATCCCCAAATATTATCTCATTAACCCCTTCAGTAAACCTGCGGTGGATGTGGTGTCAAACCCTCATGAATAAGAAACCTTGCCCAAGGTTATACCTAAGTAAAGCACTGAATTTCTCTTCTGTGCTAAACCTTCCTCAGATTTTCTCCCCTGTAGCTCACATTATTTCAGGCACTTATGGAGCCCGCAGAGATAGAACATTGAGAACTAATGTAAGAAGAAAGATCTTAGCATCATTTGTTTTGAGATGCATTTCTGGATTAAGTTTTCCTCTGATAAATAGTAAATATGGGGATGCAAAACATTCTTGCTAACTAACATACAGAGTTGATTTGATTCTTTTCCATTGAATGCTTTTGTGTAGCACCTACAATGTAGGAACTTTCTATGTATGGCTGGATGATGGGGGAAATTTCTTCCTTTGATTTACTGAGTTACTTATCAGTTCTGACCCCACTAAATCTTTATATTCAGACTCTCCCCTGTGATACCCAGTGCTGTTTTTCTTTTGAGGTTTATGCTAAGGCTACATTTTCAACTGCCATGGAATGAGGTATAGATTTGTGTTGTATAGGATGCATGTTGCTTCTGGAAAATGCTTTAGGAACCAATGATCTTAAGCTAGATTCATCCACAAGCTTTGGTGATTTTCCTGTTTTCTTGGAACCCTGAGTTATACAATGACCAGCATATCCTTGACAGTCTTCAATAATCTCACAATGTCAAAAGAAAAAGCCTCCCACTTTTCTATTTTGACCCCTGAGACTTGAAGTCATTTGTTATTGAGGCATAACATAGCCAACTCTGAGTGACATAAGAATTGGTACCTAGAATTTGGGGTGTTATTCTAACAATTAACCTATGGTATTGGGAACTGTAGCATGCATTTTTCCTATTGATTGTGTTTGTTGAGACATTATAAGAGAGGCTATTATTCTATTTTTTTTTCCTGGAAGAGGAAGCATATTTACAAGCAGAATAAAAAGAAATAGAAACAACATAAAAGCTAAGGGTCTTGTGTAATTTCTTTGCAATTTAAACAGTAAATGAAAAAAGAAAAAAATAAGAATTAAAAAACAATTGTTACAAGGTATGAATAAAACCCTTGCAAGGATGAAGTTGATACTCAGAAAATACATACAGTTGAAAAAAAAAAGGTGCTAAGATCAAAGGAGAAAGGAAATACAAAGTTATCATTAATTCAAAAAGAGAATCAGAGAAACTAATGTCCTAAATACCAACAGTGGAAACATGCGGCAAAGGATGGAGGTGTGTGGAAACAGAGCAGAAGGGCAGAAGGGATATAAGGATTCTGTCTAGAAAAGAGCTTTAGTATTGGTATGCAGAAGTTACTGGGGGGAAAAAGATGAAGCCTATTAAGTCTTGTAAAAATCTTACATTTGGGGGCTTGAGAAATGGCTCAGTGGATAAGAGAGCTTGTGGTATATGCATAAGAACCTGAGATGGCCTGAGTTTGATCTGCAGCACCCATGTAAAAAGATGAGTCTGACTACAGGTGCCTGTAATCTCAGTCCTGTTTGTGGGTGTAAATACAGGAGAATCACTCAACTTTGTTGCCAAGCCAGTCTGACCCCCCCAAAAAAATGGCAGCTCCAGGTTAAGAAGAGGCTCTATCCCAAGGAATCAAGGCAGAAGAGTCACAGAGGAGGTGCACAGTGTTATCCTTGGGCCTCCTCAAGTGGTCCATGGGGCACATGCATCCCCACACATGTGCAGGCACTGCACATACACACTTCACACCAGGCCATACCACACATACACACAAAAATCTTACACTTCCATGAAATCACAAGCCTGTAAAGTACTTAAAATGACCCTTGAAACTAGCTGTCTATGGGCAAGAAGGCTTGAAAGCTGCTTGGCTCCCAAGAATAAAATATCCTATAATACCAATTTTCTGTCCAAAGACTATATGGGAAAGAACAGTATTCCTGGAGATGGAATAAGGTCCAGAGAAGCAATAGTCAAGAAAAATCTTCAAGGCCTAATAAAGGAGTATTCCTCATCTCCAAGAAAGAAATCTTCAAGATGTCTGCCCAGTACTGTAAGCTTGTCTTTGAACAATAACTTCTGTGAGTTCTCTGCTTTTGTCAGAAGAGAAGGATGATGAATGAAAGAGAAAACACCTATGATCCCTGGTTTCGAGCTTGATGCTGGTAATCATGAAAGTTTTGAGGTTTTTCTTTTGGGTAGAGGTATATATATATATATATATATATATATATATATATATATATTTGCATGCAAGAATAAGAATGACTCACATCTTAGGGAATTGGGAAGACATTGTGGAATTGATCAATATAGTAACATTTTCCTGTCCTTTTTTTTTCTTGGACAAATGATAGGTTTGTATTTTATCCCTTCAGAAAATGTGCTCTCTCTTTCCTTTTGGTATATCTGTCAGCTGTTTTCAAGACCCCTCCATGGAATCCTAATGTCTCCAGTGGATTCTCAAGTTTATTTGAGAAATAAACTATTATTCCTGTAAGTCACTCTTATTTTGGAATTGTTTGTTACTACTTTGTAGTTTACCCTAGCCTAACAGATCCATCTCAAATCAGAAAACAAAGATATCAAATGGATATTGACAAACTACAGTATTCTTAAATATTCTGTTACTATTCAATACCGGCACATATTTTCTTGTGAAACAAAACAATAATCAAGAAATATTTAAGATTCTCAGAAGCGATTTTACTTTCAATAAGAAAAATGTTTCATAACCTGTGATATTTTAAAATGTCCTCTTGATTGAATACTAATGATACTCTATAAACGTATATAGCTCAGAATTTGAACAGGGGATATATATATATATATATATATATATATATATATATATCAGGCAGACTCTGGAGACATTAGTATTTGTAAGCATACAAACTAATTTAGAGAGTTAATCGAGTTTCATTATTTCTAATCCTGAAGCTGATTTCCTACTGGGACTAGAAAGAATTGTATTCTAAGCAAGTGACTAGGATTATAATACATATAGGACAGCTATTGAGTCCTATTGAATCACTGTACATAGGATATTGTTGGAGGCAGCCAGGACACTAAATTTGAAAGAACTATATTTTCATCTTATATGCAAATGCTATGTTACAGAATAATTGTGGGTAGGTGAATGCGAATTTAAGATGAACGTGATCCCAGATTCCACCTATCCTTCAAAAGTTATTAATAGCATGCAAGGCTCAGTTCTTGTAGTTAACAATTTAGCAGAATTATATTCTGTACTTATACTTACAAAGCAATTTTATAATGTCTCTTATTTACTTTATGGTATCCAGCAATGCCTAGGGAACAGTAACTTAGACAGAATCAGCCAACCACAATAACAAGCGAGGCATGTTTTATTATTGCTCTAATGGTAGACTTTTGATATTCAATTACTCAACAGTTGCCTGGTGCTTGGGTTTGTGACTGCTTTGAGCAATTGATTTCTACTTCCCTCATGCCCTCTTTACATGGTATAATCAGTAATCATTTGGCAAATGCTAGATTCCACTACATTAAAACAAGTTCTGGAAAATTCCTTGACTTCTTACTAACTAATAAATTTACATTAAAATAAAATGTAGTGTAGTACACTGATTCACAAATGTATCTGCAATTTGCTGTTATCTGTGAGCCTTTAAGAGATGCTAAGTTGGACTCTCAGCAATTGTGACTTAATTACTTTGAAAATAATCTGAAAAATTTCCGGATCTTAACATGTAACAAATACTTAAGAACCACAAGTATACTGGTTAAAAACACATGCTTTAGAGACATGATGCATATTCTGCTTTCTTCTTTCTAGCTTTGTGAACTTGACAAAGTTTTAAAAAAGTACAACATCAATTATTACCTTAAAGGCTAGAAATTGAGAAGGGAAATAAGGATGGAAAAGAAATAGTGATAAAGTAACTTGAAACAGATTATAGTCCTAACATAAAGGCAAAAGGTTAAAACTTCTAGAATAAAACCTAGACAAAGAAAGTAGAGAATCTTCACTACAATTCGTTGATGTTTTAGGGCAAAGGTTTCCTAAGACACACACACACAAAAAAAAAAAAAAACCCTAAAACATCAACAAATTGTATTTCTCAAGATGAAAAACATTAGCTCTTTAAAGACACCATTAAGAAAGTGGAACAGGTTGCTACTGACAAAATATCCTTATAATTCATACAAGAGTTATATACAGAATATACTATTGAAACATTGTAAATTTAAATAACTTAAAAACATCAATTAGAAATGAGCAGAAAATACTGAGGACACTGCAAACAAGAAAATACACAAAACACCAAGAAATTCATGAAATGATGTTCAACTTCCATAGCCATAAAGGAAAGGAAAACTAAAATTGTAGGTAAGACTCAGATTAGCTAGAGTCAGGGGGCTGGAGAAATGGCTCAGCGGATAAGGCACTTGCCTCCAGTGCCTAAGGCCCCGGGTTCAATTCCCCAGTACCCACATAAGCCAGACCCACAAGGTGGTGGTGGCCCTGGTGTTCTCTCTCTCTCTCTCTCTCTCTCTCTCTCTCTCTCTGCTAGAAAATAAATAAATAAAATATTAAAAAAAGAATAGCTAGAGTCATTGCCACCCAGGAGAATATAAACTGGTACAAAGCTACTTTGGAACACAGTTTGCTAATTTCGTCTAAAACACATACAGTGAAAACAGCAGCTCATCTCTTAAATATTTATCATATAGAAGTAGGAAGCACATGTGTTATACAAAGACACAAATGTTTATAGTAAATAGATTGTTATAATTCTAAACTAGAAACATGCAAATGTTCATTGCTGGATGAGTGGTTAAATCATTTAACCATCTTACACAGAAATAAAAAGAAACCAATGGCTGTCACATGCCACAATATGGCCGAAGTTCAAAGCCATGCACATAAAGAAATGCATACTCAGGTACCACAGGCATAAACATACAGCATGCTTCCTTATCCTCAAATTCAACCAAACTTGGGTTAGAAATCCTGTTTTGAAATATTTCATCTGTACTGAACATGTACAAATTTTCTTTTCATCTTTTCCTAAACAATAGAGTGTAATAACTATTTGCCTAGCATTTATGTGGTATCGCGAGGAATATGGGATGATTTATGGTATATGGGAATATGCACATTGATTTATGCAAAAGCTTCGTATGTGGAGGTGTATGTTGTGTTGGATGTGTGTGTGTGAATAGTGTGTGCAAAATATGTCTGCACATGCATGTGTTCTGTGGACAAATGTGCAGAGGCCAGAGGAGAACATCCTCTGTGTGGTGTCTGTGAGAAATAGTCTTTCACTGAACCTGAAGCTGCCGTTTTCAGTCAGGTTGGCTGACCAGGAAGCCCTAGCAAGTCCCCTGTCTCTGTTCCAAAGAGGACCTGGATTACACTTGTATTTTATCAGGCCACACATTTTGCATAGGTGTTCAGGATTGAACTTGATCTCAGGCCTTCTCAGACCCTCGTGTTTGTGCCGTAAGCATCTTCCCCTCTGAGTCATCCCAAGCTATGTTACAGAAGGGACTTAAGCATGCATGTATTTTGTATGTGTAGGGATTCCAGAACCAATCTGATGTGTATACTAAAGGTAGATTGTATGCTGTACACAATGAACTTCTAGGCTTAACAGATCTAATGGATACAATGAAACTCTGGGGGTTGATAGGAGTTGTATTCCTTGATTGGGTTTGTGTTATACAAGTGTGACATATTTGTCAAAATATATTAAACTAAATTAAATTAAATTAAAGTGTATGCACTGCAAGGAGTTGGATAGTGGAAGACATGAATATGATCTACATGTTCAATGTACATATGAACAAAGACAGTAGAAGACATGGATATGTATCTACACATACATTGTACATATGAACAAGCTGAGTGACAACATATTTATCACTGATTACAAATTTATAATAACTAGGGAAAAGGCATATCATGTCTTTTTATAAATATCATAACATCAAAATAAATTTGAGTAAATTTTATGAGGAAAAATAATTTTCAAAATTAATCTATTATCATTTTCAAAATAAATACTTATGTTGAGAAGATATTTGACCTTACTATATAAAACTTGACAAATATTGTCTTATCACACTATTTAACATTTTTGTGGTGTCATTAAAGCCTGTCAACAAAGGAATGTGATTTGCCTTTAAATGACATTTATCATGTTAAATAGTTCACATAAAGAGAAAACACTAAAACACGTGTGTAAGTAGTGTGCAACTTGATCCAATTTTTTTTTTCTAGAAAGTTCAGATAATGGTATAGCCTAATGCATGGAGAGTTTGGTGTTAGTGATAACAGCATGGGAGCTACTCTAATTCTCCAGGGAAGATACTGTATTGCTCCGGGTAAGATATAGTTAGTGTCTGAATCAAGTCAGTGGGAATAGAAATCAGGGAACATAATATTTGTTTTGGTTTGGTCAGCTATAAGTTTTGTGATGTCCAATGATATCTCTGGTATGGCATTGTACTAAAGAAAAAAATATTTAAAAAAATATTTTATTTATTCATTTTCTAGCAGAGAGAGAGAGAGAGAGAGAGAGAGAGAGAGAGAGAGAGAGAGAGAGAGAGAGAGAGAGAGAGAGAGAGAGAACACCAGGGCCACCGCCTTATGGTTCTGGCTTATGTGGGTATGTGGGTCCTGGGGAATTGAACCCGGGGCCTTAGGCACTGGAGGCAAGTGCCTTAACCACTGAGCCATCTCTCCAGCCCCTAAAGAAAAAAATATTATTCTCCTCATGGCCTATAAAGTTGTGTGTGGGTATAGTTTCTTCTTGCTCCCCAACCTCAGTTGCTAACTGCGTTTTCTGCTCCCTTTGCTATCAAGTACCCCATCCACTGGCATTCTCACGGGGGAACTCAAGGTCATTACCTCCTCAGAAACTTTGTCCTTGCTCTTCCCTTAACCTGCATTGTATTTTTTGTTGTTCTTTTCTTTGTTGTTGTTGTTCTTATGTGAAATGTAGATTTCTGACTGTGGGTTTAATATTGCATTCCCTTAACCTGTCTTATGGCTGACTCTTTTTATTTTTCCAGTGTAAATAGCAGCTCCATGAATAGATCTTTCTTAACACTATCCTTGCCCACCCTGACTGTCGTATCATCCTGTTCTACTTAGCATGTATCACTAGACATCTTTGTTTGTTTATCGTCAGTCACTTTCACGCTCACTAGAAGGTACATATTATAAGAGCACCTCAGCTGTCTTATTTCCAGAAGAAATTCCAGTGCCTAGAACAGTGTGTGGTACAAATATTTTTGCATGTCTAAGCAGAGATGTCCTGGAAGTATAATTGAATGCTTTGGAATGGCAAGGGTTATGAATGAAACTCATCAAAATACAGTCATACAATTTATAATTATGTCTATATCTCAATTATGTATGCTGCAAGGCTTTAGAAATTTATAGGTTCTAATTGTAAGATTAACTCAAAGTAAGAGTTGAGAGAGTATATATAATCACCTCATGAACTTTAGTTGCTTTCTGCAATAACCATTCATTCAGTGCTTCCTGGAGACCTCTAGGTATATTAAAATGAAGTCATACACATTTGATAGGTGTAAAATAAGATGTATGAGAAAACAGGACATACGAAATGGGAGGAATAATTTGTAGAAGGGTGGAGATGTAAGGGAGTTCTTGTAGAATTTGATGTTTCAGCTTGGCCCCAAGTGATAGTAGAAATGCATCAAGTAGAGAAAGAGAAGGCACTTTCTAGGCAGAGGGACCAACTTAAGCAAAGAGCTTTAGAAACTATGGGAGTCACTTTTGGTGATTAAAGTGATGTATGTATTAGGTGCTTGTCTGTTGGAAGGTGATGCTGGGGGGAAAAAGTCTTAGGTCTGATAATGAATGGAATTGGATTCCATGCCAAGAACTTTATCTAACAGATAATTGAGGATTGATCAAGGGACTTTATCTGAAACTGTGGCCAGGTTTGTGATTTAAAAGAAATTCTTGCAATAGTCAAGAGTAAGTTTAAAAGGCATAGAGATGAATTGAAAGATCATTAAAAATTTTCAGGTAACAGGCGATAAGGTCTAAGTTAAGGCAGGGCTGTACGAGCAGGGAGCTGAGACCTGACTTCAGGATTACCACTGATAGATCTTGGGAACCGCCAGAAAGTCAGGGAAGAAGGAGACAAAGCTGACTCTGAGTTTCTGGCTGGAAGTCTTATGGATGGAGCTGTAATTGATCTACTGTGACCTGTAATTGATTGGACCCCAGGTTCACCTCATTTCCTTCATTGACCTTTCTCCCCAACCTTAACTTCAGGACAGAGGTTTCCCTCTATGCTGGCCTCATTAATAGTTCTTTTCATTCACCTGGTAGAGAACCTGCTGGCTAATCAATCTGTGTGGGCAACCTTTCTTTTTTCTTTGTGTCAGCAGCTGAGTATCTTGCAGATTGGTTCAATATCCTCTCAATTCTGTCAAAACCCTCGCTGCATATCTAGAGAGCTATTTTGTTGCTTTGCGGGTTTGCACATTTGCTAAGAGCCTGATGTAATATCCTAATTCACTCAACTTTTTCTTATCATGTCCTGGTATCCACTTATACCAGCCCACAGAGGATATCAACGCCACCCTCAATGGTCTCCAGAGGTTTGTTCTTGAGTGAAATGTAGATTTCTGACTGTGGATTTAATATTGGGATCAGTTCCATGGGGAGATAAGTGGTGAGCATTTGATGATTGGTTTGTTACTTTTAAGAGCTTACATCCTGCCTACATTAGATGAGAATTTTTGTCTTGCCTTCCTTTCCTGTCTCACTTTTTTTTACCTTCCCAACATTACTGCTAAAAAGGTAATTAGATATGCTTTTCTCTAATACATGAAAAGAGATCAGGGGACAACCATCTTCCTGAAAACAGCTTTGACCAATCATGTGGCAGCTAAATGGGTCGTTTAGTCCTGTATGCTAGGAAGTCCATGTACAAACTATAGCATGAAAAGGGTACCATGGGCAGAGACCAAATCGGATAGGGACTCCATTGGAAATGGTTAGGAGAGGAACCTGATTACCACAGCAGTTTGGAAAATCATGAAAGAGCAAATACATTTTTGTTCTTTATTGTCCCACAGGGACAGATTTTGGTGCAGCGAATTTGGACTCAAATCACAGAAAGAATTTTCAATTAACCATTTTGTAAATGACTGGGGTAGTTTTTATCCTCTCCACAATAAATGTCTTTTCAAAGAGAATTGTTTGAAAATTCAAAGTCTATATACATGGCCACTGGCCAGAAATGTC
Organism: Zapus hudsonius; assembly: GCA_004024765.1. Lineage (NCBI taxonomy): Eukaryota > Metazoa > Chordata > Mammalia > Rodentia > Dipodidae > Zapus > Zapus hudsonius. The sequence continues at coordinate 39,612 of PVHP010001719.1, read as the reverse complement.
ACTAAGTGAAATCCCATACAGGTGGAGATGATTACTAAATTGAAAAATAGCTTTCTTCCAATGCTAAGTCCAAATACAGCCTTAGTTTTTCCTCTTCTTTTAGGGAATGAATTGCAAAAATACTGATGATGATGATGATAACAGGGGAAATGGGAGGGTGAAGAATGCTTACTATTCTTAGTGTACTATTAAGAATATATTTCATCCTAAGAACATGGATATTTTGTGGACATTTTTTGGAAGGTTTAATTTGTTTTTCATCTATTTGCAAGCAAAGAGAGATAAAGAGAAGAAAGACAGAGAGAATGGTCATGCCAGGGTCTCCAGCTGCTGCAAACAAACTCCAGATGCATGCACCATTTTGTGTATCTGGCTTCACATGAGTACTAGGGAACTGAACCTGGGTCCTTAGGCTTTGTATGCTAGAGCCTTAACCACTGAGCTATCTCTCCAGCAAGGGAAGATTTTTGTTTTAATTGACTTAAGCCAAGAATGGAAATATTGATCTCATCTTTATATCCAAGTGAAAAGAGACTCAGTATTATGTACTGTAACTCCTTATGAAACAGTTGTCACATTGTGTAGTTTGCAAAGGTTTAAGAAATTACCTGGTTTCTGGATAAGGGATTTCCTAAATATTAAAAAAAAACACTTTAGATTTCCTAAGTGCTTCTTTAGTTACTAAATTGTCTTCACAACCACTATGGAAAAGCAATGCACTTCTATCTTTACTTAGTATATGAGAGGATTAAGGCTCCATACAGGCACTCACTAAGTCCATCAGCTTTCCAAAGGTCTGAAGTTCTGTGGACTATGTATTTCTTTCATTGCTTTGAACTTTATTTCCAGGTAAGGAGCCAAGGAGTTGCTGTGATTCACTCATTCATTAACACCACCCTAAATTTTTCTAGGGTTCCCTTTTTGAGCTTAGTTGATGATGTTATAGTTATTATAGAGATAATACATTTTGTTATAGTTATTATAGAGATAATACATTTTAAAAACATTCTTATTGTTAATAATTGGATACATTGTATAAGCAAGTCTTGTGATGGTACCCCCATTTCCCTCCTCCCTGTCTCCAACCTACCGAGGGCCCTCCTCAATAGGATTGCTGGAATAGTAATAGGATAGGGGATTATGAACTGTACAAGCCATAGCCAGTTTTTTTTTTTTTTTGTTGTTGTTCTTTGTGTGTTGTTAAGGGGGCAGTGTCTCTGGATATTCTCTCCTGAAATAATACATTTTAAAAAGATCACAACTCACTTTTTCAGTCTAAAAAGGTGCTAAAGTTATTGAAATAAAGTTATTGAGACAAAATGAAGTTTTTTAAACTACTCTATATGTGCTACAAGCAGTTATTTTTATTTAAATCCAATGGAAAAAAAATCCCAGCAAGCCTGCTTGTCATTGGCTATATAAAGCTGAAGTTCAAATGACATGCTTCTTATAATCTATTGCTTAGCATGTGGAAATAAGCTAAATTACTGCATTAGCTCTGACTCATCCTGAAGAGAATCCCAGGGCTTGGATGCCATCCCTACAAGGGCAGTAAACATCAGATGAGCAACCTTTGGGCTTGGCACCTTTACTGAAGCACGTTAGAGTATTTTAGAACTTCCCCAAACACAATACCAATGATCTCAACTTATAAAAAATGTACATATTATGTCTGCTTCATGTTTTCATCCATATTCCAGTGGTCTCTTCACATTTCAAGTTAAACTGTGTGGTGGTGGTTTGAATATCTAATGCCCCTCCCAGGCTCAGGCGATTGAATACTTAATCCCCACCTGGTAGTTGTTTGGGAAGATTGTGGAACCTTCAGGTAGAGCTTTGCTGGAGGAAGTGTGTCCCTGCAAGCCCTGGGGTTTGATACCAGAGCCCACATGTTTCCTGTCTGCTGTGGTTGTTATGGGTTCCTGTTCTGTCCTGTAGTGCCTTCCCCATCCTGATGGACTTGATCCTATGGAACTGCAGCCCAAAATAAACCTTTCTCCTTCCACAAGTTGCTTCTGGTTAGAGGAGTTTTGTTTTTGTTTTTAGCAAAAAGAAAGTAACTGATACAGCCTGTCTGAGAAAAATGTGATCATTTTGATATATGTATTATCGCAGAATTAGAGATGGAAATTACGGGAATGAAAATCTTTTTCCAAAACTATTAGCAGTGCTTGCAGTAGTTTGCTAGGGCTGTCATGAGGAAACTTCAGGAACTGGATGAGCGAGAACAAGAGGAACTTATTGTCACTTCAGTTCTGGTGGCTGATCTCCAAATCCAAGTTGTGTGCAGGCCCATTCCTGCTCAAACAGGAAAAGAACCCCTTCTGGGTCTCTCCCAGCTTTCAGTAGCCTGAGGCATTCCTTATCTTTAGGTGGAAATTTTCTAGCTCTTTACATTTTCTTCTCTCTGTGCATGTCTGTGGTATGACTTTCTGTTTTAAAAACAACTTATTATCATTGGATATAGTTATGGGCTGCTTTGTGATCACTTGATATACTAATACAACATGCAAGGGTTATAATATGTAATGAAAAATGTAATATGCAATGGTATGCAATGATAAATCAAGAGAGTTAAATTTCTTCCTTTTATATGAATGCTAGTTGTATTGGATTAGGGTTTACCCACCCTAACGACCTCATTTTATCTTTCTTCTATGAAGTCTATTTCCAAATAAAGTTACATTTGGAGAAAATAGGGGTGAAGACTTTCATATATCATATTTTATTTATCTGAGAGAGAGAGAGAAAAAACAAACATATGGGCCCACCAGGTCCTTTCGCCACTGAAAATAAACTGGAGTTTGCATGTGCCACTTGGCATGTCTGGCTTTCCATGGGTGCTGTGGAATTGAACCTGGGCTGATAGCTTTTGCAAGAAAGAACCTTTAATCACTGAGCCATCTTTTCAGCCCTATTTTTGGTATTTATTTTCCATATCTTACTGGTTGTATTTGCTAGTCTCTCAATCTTTGATTATATGTCAACAATGAAACCTTGGTGGATGCTGTTGAGAACAATTTACCATTTTAATATCATGTCTCTAACTTCTTGGTTAATACATGTTTGAAACTGTGACCTGAATAGTAGCAGGTCTATGGGCTAATTCTCAGGAGAGATCATTATATTTGTGTGTGTGTGTGTGTGTGTGTGTGTGTGTGTGTGTGTGTTTCTATCTAGAGGCAGGTACTTTCTTGATAGACTTCCATTAAAGTATACCTTTTTTACTAATACAAGAGTCCCTTTTAAGTCTCAACTTAATAAAAGTCCATATCTCATGGATCCATTACTGAGTTGTCACTATAAATACAGCACTGGATGTGTTCCATTAAGAAACATGCACCTGGGGGCTGAAGAGATGGCTCAGCAGTTAAGGTGCTGCCTGCAATGCCTAGTGACCTGGGTTTGATTCTCCAATACTGAATATACAAAGTGGCACATGCATCTGGAATTCCTATGCAGCAGCTGGATGCCCTGTTGAACCCATTCTCTGTTTGCTCTGTTTGTATCTCTTTTCTCTATCTCTCTCTGCTTGTAAATAAATAAAGAAAGAAACAAACATACACCTCATGGCAAAGAAAAGATAAAATAACACATTATAAGATATACAAAATAATTTTAAGGTCGAAATAATACAGGGGTCAAACAAGTACTAAAAAGACATGGAGACAAGAAAAGGTGAGCACATTGTAAAAATATTCTAATTTTTAAAAAAAAGATGTTTAAAAAAGCCCACTCAAACATTTCCTGGAATAATTAATCCAAAGACCGACAGTTTTAACCTTTGTCCCATCCCAACAACAATGCACTTGAAGTAGATGTGAATATGCATTAATATGTTCGGGTATAGTTTGATAATACTAATCTCATGCTTAAATGTGCTCTGTAATAGTTTGGTTTACCTGGGCTTAGACATTTTAAACCGTATTTCTGGTGTAGTCTTTGTTCTATACTTTTAAAAAAGATGCAGAAACACCTCGAATGCACACTGAAAATATTGGTCATGAAGCAAGGGCTTCCTCCTTGTGGTGAACTGCAGGAGTTTGGATAAAGGACCAGTTTCATCAACTAGAGATTCTGGAGGCTAAAAATCATAAGTGTTCATGACTGAAAGAACAAAAGTTACTATTAAAATATTATGCATAAAAGGCTTCCACCACTAATCCATATTGTATGATGAGAGAAATGAGGTGAAATAGAAGATTAATGAAAAAAAATCAATGATAATTTCTGTCTTCATACTAAATAAGAGTTGATTTGTATCATCACAATTAGCATCTAATATAAATGGGAATAAGATCAGGTCTAGAGGGGAAAGTCGTGTTGAATTTTATGACTCAATGTAGGCAAAGTGTAATGCTTAATTCCGCAGTTTTCCACTTATTGTGTGATGATCATAGGCTAGCTTTCCTCTACCCAGACTAAATATTAGCAAACTCTTTTTATAGACCAAGAAAAAAAGAGATCTGCAGAAATATATTTCTTATTTAATTTCTACTATTCTTTTAAATGGCAGTTTGCAGAATGCATCTGGGTGTACAGCTAATGACCCATGAGCAATAAGCAACTGTTTAAGTAAAATGCACTATGAAAAAGCTTTTACCAAACAGCATTTTAATATTTTAAATAGATTTTCCATTGCAGGCTCTTTGTAACTGGATTAGTTCTCTGATGTGTTCTGACAGAGCTGTGGTTAGGGATACTCCATTAACTTTGTCTGTCATCTTATTTTCCCCAGTATCCAGCAGAACACCCTTATATTTCATAATTTGTATTACTATCAGTGCTGATTTGTAAATGTGCAAATTCTAATTAACAACGGCTACTACTTCTATTAAATATTAAATCATTCTTGCAGCATCTATTTTCCTCAGCAGATGGAGCCCTGTGGTATGCAAATAGACTCTCCTTACACCGTCAGGGATTTTTAACCTATATTTTAGCTTTAAGAACACATTTTCCCCCGTTTGCTTTATGTTTTCTATAGCATTTAGGTTAATATTTATTTACCACGGGTTCCCTTTCTTCCAATAAGAATTTCATGGACTATTACATTTCAGCACTGCGGTTTTGTTTCTCTTCATTAATAGCTCCTTAATCATCTAGTTTGCTTGTAAGGACAAGAGCATGTTATTTGAACTGATGTGGCAATATTACATAAGAAGCATTTAGTTATATTTTAATATATACAGGAGAAGCAAAAATGTTGGGCACGCCATCATAGGTTTTAATTTGAAATCCAATCTATGTGCACATTTCACACCCCCCAGAATAAGCAAAAGCCTTTAAGGTTTTATATTGTGTCTTAAATATCCTATTAAATGTCATCAGCTGATTCAGGAAAATGTATTGCAAAAATATTAGAGAAGTATAAAATGTGTAAATGTAATAGATGCTTGGAACATGGAGAGGAATGCAAAAGTCCAACATTTATCAGGTAACCATAAACCACTAAGAAACATTGATAGAAACATTTGTATGATAAATAGTATCTTAAGCATGGATTCTTATTGGTAGTGTTTATTGCAGGACTCTTGCATTTAAAAAAAAACACCCACTAATCTAGAATTATTGCTACCTTTCCTAACTGTAGACTCCTAGGGTAAGAATATTTCAGTTGAGGGACAATCTCTAACTTTCCTAACAATGAAAGGATATATGTACTCTTTAAAGCCGGCTGGAATCAGAAGGTTGTGTTTCCTTGACAGGTTTTTAATGGCAAGTTAAGACTGCCGGGGAAACTGGAGAACTCAAAGGCATTAACTGACAAATTAAGCTAAGAGTAATGAAAACTTGGATGTGTTGGAATCATCATTCATTGAACCATAATTATCTCAGCAGCACAAAATTAAATTGTAACAAGGAAGGGTCTTGACATTTCCCGCAATTTCTTAAAAAAAGTTTGTACATGCCATGAAGGATAAAGTGCAGTCACATGAAATACTGGACGGGAGTCGTTTTAATTCATTAATTTAATTTATTTATTTGAGAATCAGCTCTTCCGTTTGACATTCAAGGTTACTGTCACAGTCCGCTGTTTTGGATTCTTTAATATTGAATATATTTGGTACGTAGCAGATGATGTAATATTAAGTAGGATCATGTTCAAGATGTAGGTTTTGCTGGTTTAGGCGAACAACTAGAAATACCATGCCCACTATATGATCTTTCCCTCCCCCCACATCCTACAGGGAGAAGAAAGATGACAAACATGAAGAATTTTATGAGGATCATTCCAGAATCCTCATAGGTTTCATTTCCCACCATGGTATGAACAGAAAGAAAACACAGGGTGTTCCATAAGAAAGGAAGATCTTTTTTTTTCTTGCAGGTGACTAAAAGTCATAACAGAGAGAGTGGACAAAGGCTTTATAAATCAAAATTTTGTAGTCACTGAAAGTTCTAGTTATGGAAGCTACAAGAACAGCCTGGCCAACTTTCCACTGTGCTGTGCTGTAGAGATTGTGAGTCTCCCAGCCTCATGCCTCAGCCCTGGGTGGGAAGCTGTGATAAACGTTTGAGTGAGAAAATATGTGTGTGAGTTAGAGCATCTGCTTTCATTACTTGGTTTTCTAGAGGACATTGCGAGTCAAGGAAATGAGTGGGTTTAATGCTGGAGAGGATCCAGGGGAAGCTGCATCTTCTTTAGACACAGGGAAAGCAGATCTCGCTCAGCAGCTTGGGGAAGGGAGATGTGTGTGAGCTTGTGGGGGCCAGGACTCACCCTGTGGACCCTGGTGAGCTCTGCTCATCTGGAGCCCAGGAGCCCTGCTCAGGAGCTTGGAGGATGGTTCAGTGGTCCATAATTAACTCACTTCAAATCCTCCCACTTACATATTCCAAAATGATATGCCCTGAGACAGTGTGCTTGCCTCTGATAGCTGTGCAGAAATGGGAATTGCGTGGCCACTGGTCTTTGCAGAATATTCAACAGCATCTCCAAGAAGAAGTCTATGGGGTAAAAGACCTGCGTTTGGGGTGTGGGACTTCAGGTGTCAAGTTTAGTGAGTAGTCTCCATGTGAGACAAAACCTCAGACTCACATCAATTCATTAACAATTTGTAAATCCTCACATTCAGAAGGAGAGGACTATGTGTACTCTGCAAATAGTCTGTGGACTCTTGTAGCTTAGGATCTAGTGCAATAGTGATGAACAGGCTAAGTGCTAAGATACCTGTGGCCTTCTGTCACAGCAACAGACAATCAGGCTGATTTCTGTCCTCTTCATTCAGGGGCTACGTCAGCAGATGGTGGAATGGCGTGGAGTGGGCATTAGAACTGAGATGCTCCTAGATGAACAAAATGAAAGCTTGATTTTGTTTTGTTTTGACTGTCTAGGTCTGCCCTAAGAATGTTAACACTCTCTGAAACTTGATGTATCTTCCAAAGCTTGTGTCCTAGGTTGACATCATCTCCTGCCCTGTCCGTCTTAGTCTTTAGCCAGCACCATGTTTGCTATGGAAACTGCAGCTCTCATGCTTGGCCACCGTGAAGCTATCAGAAGATGGGCAGAGGGGAATGAGGCACCTTCATCCCCATTTGACTGGTTCCTTCGTCCTCAGGTGACCATCCTACACCTCTTCCTGGGAGCTAAATTACAACTGCCTTCAGTAGCCTACGTCACTTCCACCCCCAGCCATCTCCTCTTCTTGGCCTCATCAAAGTAGTGAGTTATGTGACCTGTGCCTTCAGCACCTTTTGGGGAAAATGAAATTAACTAAGAAGTTGTTAGCTGATAAGAAGCTTTGGACAACGTTTGCTTTAAATATTTAATTTATGAGACAGAGAGAGAGAGAAAGAGAGAGTGAGAACATCAGGGCCTGTAGCTACTGCAAATGAACTCCAGATACCTGTGGCACTTTGTGCACCTAGCTATACATGGTACAGGGGTATCAAACCTAGGTGGTCAATCTATACAAACAAGCAAGTTTAACCTCTGAACCATCTCTCCTGCCCAACATTTGCTTTTTGATAGTAAGTTTCTACATACATATGCCAAAGGGAATATATAATCCTGAGGTAATACAGTCCTTCGTCTTCCTGTCATTAGTTAACCAACTTTACCTAGAAAGAGCCTGCGTGAAGTCCATGATGTTGTTTGGGTAAAGCTCCAAGCAGTTACAATATACAACAAAACAAGATGAACCAAAAAAAGTGAGCTATCAGTTGGTCTGCATAGTTATAGTAATAATGGCTATTCCAAGATGAAGGGCTTGAAGCTGATTCAGTATGAGGACCTGAGTTCCATGCACACATGACATCAGATATGGTGGTGTGTGCTTGAAATCCCAGGGTGGAGAGACACAGACAGGAGGATGCCTGCGGCTGCTGGCTGGTTAACTTAGCCTCATCGATGATCTCTTGGCCACCTGTCTCAAAAAAGGTGGACGGTGTTTCTGAGGAATGAAAACCCATGGTTATGGGTCTCCTCTGGCCTCCACATGCATCTCCACCCATCTGTGCACTTGCACATAGGCAGTCACACACACACCCAGCCACATATTTAAAAACATGTTCAGCACTGGGACAACTCTCTCATACTTCCCGAGGCTCAGGGTCTGCTGCAGAAGAGGTGGCGGAAAGACTGTAAGAGCCAAAGGAAGGGTAGGACTGCTTACAATGCAAACTTCCAGACACAATACGGCCTTGATATTCATGACTTTACAGTACCTGATACTACCTACACATAATGGGAGGAAAAGATGATAACACTGAAACAGAACAGAGCCTGAGAGGGGGAAGAGATATGGAGGAGGGTGGGGAGGGAATCATAATGGTTTATGGTCTATGCTTATGGAAGCTATCAGTAAAAAGTTTTAAAAAACCATGGTCAAGGGTCTATAGGCATAGGTCAGCCAGTATTAAACTTAATGGAGTAAATATGAAATAAAGGTAAATTACCCTGCAGGCCACCAAGAATTGTCCCTGACTCCAAGCTTCTTGTGCCCTGTGTGATGGTTTCTAGGTTCTGCTTTTGTAGACTCTCATGTACTTGTCAATGACAAACATGTTCTCTGGAAATCTTGTCTTCTAAGAAACTTTTTTTTGGGGGGGTGAGGTATGGAAGGAGGTATACATGATCTGAAAATTTACAAAATCCTGCTAACATGCCTGAATTTTGAAAGTTTGAAGTCTTTACTCATGAACTGGAGGCTCTGAGAAGTCCTGTACTAGAAAAAAAAGTAAGCCTGTTTAAGTTTGTTTAATTCAACGTTTCCTAAATGTGTAATTCTTTTGCTCACAACATTCTGGGGAACTCAAGTTCCCAATTAACACAATCATGGAGGCTGGGGAAGGTGGTGGCAGGCTGCTGTAGACATCTGCTTGGACTCTAATTACTTTGGTAGGAAATAAAGGAGAATATGTTGGGTAGAAAGCTACTGTAGGCAGTTCTAGTAAACACACCTATTTTTTTCAATCTACTCATTAAGAATTTACTAAGCATCAGTGATGTAAACAAGACAAATTAGGAGTTGGAGCGAAAAGAAACCCAAACTTTGTCTTAAAGTGTTTAGAAGCCTGTTGGGAAATGTTTAGGTTCTAAGAACATTCTAGAAGACACACATGAGATGGAACAGATGAGTGAGGAGGTTGAGCCCTAGTGGAGGTACTTTTGGGCTGATCATTGACTATATGGCTCCATCTCAGCAGCATCCCACACTCATGCACAGACAATAAACTCAGCTGCAGGGCCTTTTACCTTGTTAGAGACACAAGTGTTTCCTTTCTCTGATATCCAGGAGAGAGCACAGGATTTAGAATTGGAAAGTTTCATTTTGAATCCCACCTCCATTTTTAAATTTTAAATATATTTTTATTTATTTGAAAGCAGAGAGAGACAGAGACAGAGAGAGAATGGGCACTCCACAGTCTCTTGCCACTGCAGATGAGTTCCAGATGCATACGCCACTTTGTGCATCTGGCTTTATGTGGGCACTGGAGAATCAAAGCCAGTCATTGGGCTTTGCAGGCAAGCACCTTAACCACTGAGCCATTTCTCCTGCCCCTCACTTCCACTCTTATTCTCAGTTTTGCATTCAGATACCTCCCTGCCATTGCTAGTGGGCAGACACGGGGGAGTCTTGTCACTTCCCTTTTCCTGGAGCAATGCTGGGATGATTCTGAGTAGATCTAAGGAAAGAACATATCCTTCAAAAAAGTAAGTTAAGCCTGTGGGAATGCTAGGTACCATCAGTTTTCATTTCTCCCTTCCCACCTTCCTTCACTCCTCCTTCCCTCCCTCTTTCTGCTGTCCTTCCCGCCCCCTTTCTCTCTTCTTCCTTGCCTGACTTCCTCTTCTCTCTTTCTTTTGCAGGACTAGGGCTTAAACTCAGGACCTCATTCATTCAAGACACACACTGTATCACTTAGCTGTTCTATTTTCACTTTTTATTTCGAGATGGGGGTTCTCAATAATTTGCTCAGGCTGGCCTTGAACTTATTATCCTCCCGCTTCAACTTCCTAAGCAGCTGAGTTTACAGGCCTGTTGAGCTCATTGTTTTTCTTACATTTCGGAAATAATGAACTTATATAAAATCATGCATTTAAATGCTTTCCATTTATCTTTTTCTTTAAGCTTTACAATGGCTTAGTGTTAGCTGCTCTCTGTGGATTACTTTGTGGGGAGGTCATTGTACACTAACACTTGGTTCATCCATGCAGCTGGGTGGACAGAGTCTTGGGACAGTGGTGAGCTGACGAGAGAAAGAACTCTCGGGAGACACTTGCAGTGAAGAGCTAGTTTATTAGTTCAGGGAGGGTGTCTTTATTTAGGAGGGAAAGGAGAGGCAAGGGCATAAGTTTCAAGGGGGTTGGTGGAGGCAGGATGGTCCGTGGATGTCTCATGAAAGCATTGGTAGGGGCCAGTAACCTATCTATGTCTGATTTGCATAAATAAGTTGGGGGGGACTTTCTCAGCCCCAGGTTGTGGGAGTTATGTGACTTTAGGATGTAACAGATGATAGTCGCTGTAGAGGAGCTGTGACCTTCAAACTTTCTCATTGCCCGGCCTTGTTATTACTTTATAGCTGAATTATGTGAACTCCAATAAACTCAGGTCTTGAAGTGTCTGGACTTATCAGGGTTTGCTGGGGCCTACCAGGTGGCTAGAGATTTGGGAAGGGAAGGAGACAGCCAAAACTCCTGCCCATCTCAGGATGAGATAATCAGGGTTTCAGGCCAGTCTCAATTTTACTTTGACCCTGTGTCCTCCATGCCTCTCAGCAGGGTCCCACAGATCCCCCTTTTTGTTTTTATAATGGAGCAGTGGTATCACAATCCTCTGTTGTTTTAGGCAAGGTTGGTTGGTTGTGACATGAGTAATATTAGTTATTTGTCATTTGAGAAATTGGATGATATAGGGGGCTATGAGTAGCAGGGTCCCTGCAGCAAAGAGGGGCCAAGGAGTGGGAGGAGCCAGGAAATCAGAGGGTCAGAGAGCCAAGGGGTGAGGGTGTCAGGGGCATAGCAGTCAATTAACTCCTAACTGAGCTTTTTTAAGTTTTTTTTAACATGTTGTTTAACAGTGTAAGACTCACTGACATAAAAACATTTTTTTAAAAGTATAACACATGTCCCCCATGTTCAGCAGTGATGAGATCTAGTGTCCTTTGGTTTTGGAGCTCTATTTCAGCAAGAAAAGTCAATTGTCTCTGGAGCTCTGGAGGGACTCAAGGCTGTTGGTGGTTGAGGTCTCAGAAGCCTCCTGTGAGGTGGTGGGTCTGGGTGAGGGTGGCTCCTGGGATCTTTGAGGCTCCTACAGAGAGAGTTACATCAAGGCACACCAGAAGGGGTATGAAAATTTTTTCTGTTGGTGAGGGCTGAGCCAGAAAGCCGCTTCATTTTCTGTATAGAAAAAGACATCTGGAACAATTATAGCTGTGGAGCAATAAGTGGGGGAGGAAGAATTTACACACGGGCTGGTATGTCCTCCACACCATAGCGAAGCAGGACCCCTGATGCAGGTGGTCGCTGTAAGAGAAACATTGGAGAGGCATGTGGCATCAGTGGGCCTAGAATTGAACAGACAAAGGGGATGTCCATCCTTTGGCTAAAGAGCGGGATATCTAAGAGCCTGGGTGGAGAATAGTTTGTTATGGAGACAGAGTGTTTAAGAGTGATATTCATAGGAACAGCAGTCAGCAAGGGATGGGAAGGGAATGTGTAAAAGAAGCAGTTTGAGGCATCTGGGTGGGTGGTAAGGGGGGGAGAAGGTCAGTCACATATTGATGTATTGTGTCCAGGTTATGGAGGCTCATATTTTTGCTTAGCTCCTTTTTTTTCTGAGAGAGAATATGATGTTATTCCATTTTATAGAAGAGAAATCGGAGGCTTACAGAATTCAATCATATACTTAAGTTACACAACTGCAAATGTTCACTGGGCATGCATCTCTGCTATGTTCAGTAACTTGGAGCTCATCTACTTAGTCATTCCTTAGTTCAGTCAATCAGTCATTAGATAACTGATAGTATTAAGCTCTTCTAGGTGTTATATAGTCTAGGTTCTGGGCAGCTAGCAGTGAACAAAGTGGACAACATTTCATGTCTGTGTGGAGACTAAGTTCTAGTGAGGGGAAGGGAGGCTGACCATAACTGTATGGAGCTCCCACAGGTTAGAAGAAGAATGCTGTTATGGAGGGTGTGGGACAGGGCAGTGGGATGAGACTTTGCATTAGTTGCACAGAATTGACCTGTTATATGATAACTATCAAGTAAAGAATTTTAGTCAATGAGTAAATTGATCTTGAGAGCACAGATACAGATCTTCAGGCATGACCATTGTGTGTGGGGGGAGCCAAGAGGTATGAGTGGGGGGGTAGGACCTGAGGCCAGATGGTGTGACCCTGAAGACCGGTCATTTCAGAGGCTTACACTCTATGTGGAACAGGAGATGTGGCAGTGGGTTCTTTCTGTAGAACAGCAATGTGAGCTGATGTTTGTTTTAGAAGGATTACTTTGGCCATTTTTGTTGAGAGTACACAGTAGGAGTTAATGCAGGAAGCAGGGACATCAAAAGCTGCTCACTTCAGGTACAGCATGAAGTGAATTAGAACATGCTCCCAAGTTCATTTGGTGTACATTAAACTTGGTTAGTTCATTTTCCATATAGCAAAGGGAGAATGCTGGGGAGACCTTTTTGAACACTTATTTGTCTTGGCCAAACACTTTCTTCTAGCATCTTGAAGTCATTTATTTGACCATGTTGGTGCTATAGCCAAAATGAGTTTTTCTATAATAGTGACATAAATCCTGGAATTCCAATAGAAGATTGTATTAAACAAAATGGTGTTGGGGGAGGTGATATATTCAAACTTCTTATCAAAACCAGTATAGTTTCCAGTATAAACTGGGTAGTGAGAGCATTTATCCATCTAGTTTCCCCCTAAAGGGAGAATGTAGACTGAGTGACATCTCGTGAGAACCCATGCTCTACTCTGCAGAACTAGAGACATAACCTTTGGCAGACAAGGCATGGAAAACTGACCTAATGCGATTTTCAATTCATTGTAATTATTGGGATTATTATCTGAAACCCTGGGCCCCAGACCTACAATACAACCTATATGAGGAATTTGATGTTGCTGTTCTTCTTGAGTTACTAGAACTGTAAATCACAGAACCACATAGTAAACACATTTGTGGATATTCTTGTATATTTGTGGGCCACATTGATTAAAGAACAGAAATGTCACTAAAATGGAATATTACTACTTAACACATTACTGAAACTTGAAAAGTAGCAGCAACATTTGTGATTTAACTTCATCCTCCTATTTAGATGATGTGCAGGCATATGTGTGTGTGTGTGTGTGTGTGTGTGTGTGTGTGTGCGTGTGCGCACATATGTGCTGTGTCTCCTGTGTTTGTGTGAGTGCAGGTGCACACATGCCATGGTACATGTGTTGAGGTCAGAAGACAACCTTCAGGACTCAGCCCTTGCCTTCCACTTCCTTCCACCAGTGCTGCCTGCTGACCATTGCTCTTTTCCAGGCTAGCTGGCCCGAGTTGATGTGGGATTCTCCTGTATCTGCCTTCCTTCTCACCCATAGGTGAAGCTGAGATTACAAATGACTGTCCAGCCTTTTACGTGGGTGATGGGGTTCTGAACTGGAGTAATCATGCTTGTATGGCAATGCTTATCCACTGACCCATCTCCTCAGCCCCAGTGTAGGCATTTTATATGAACACATTCTGTCGTTCACCCTCAGCGAATGACTCAGGTCCCCTTTTTCTACCAGTGTCATACTCAGGAAGGATTTCTGTTAACAGAGCACGACTGTCCTGTTCTCTCAAAATGCAGTATCATTACCTTGAAATCTCAAATACACTGTGTGCCTGGGAACCATCCATGGCTGAAATATAGATTGTATACTTTATTGGAAATGTGTGTCATGTTTCCTTTGTTCAAGGGCTCATGTTTGGAAGAGGAAGTGCACTAAAGAAGATATTGTTCAAAAATTATTAGATTAATCTGAAGTTCTTCCCCTTCATATTTGATTTATTTTTTGGCTAAGAAATGTCCGGTGCCTTCATGGAGGGGTATAATCAGAATAAAGCAGTCAGTTGCCTGTTAGGAATATTTGTGTTTGGAGACTGGAAACTGAGCAAAAGGGACATGTATATCAACTTGTGTTTTGAGATTGTAGTTTAGGAATTAAGGAAGAAGCAGGAATTGTACAACACTGTGTTATGCTCATGTGCACTTACCCAAAATCCAATATCATTGTAAAACACCTTTTAAGAGGGTATAAATGTTAGTATTCCAGTGCCATCCCTGCCACCACAAATCTACAGCCTACTATTTTCCTACCATACATTTCCTAATGATGCTTCTGTTGATAGAAAGCCCCAGTCATTTTTTATTAATGGATGCTGTGACTTCTTTCCACTCTCTTTCCATTGGCACAGCATTTACTGATTAAGTATGCTGGGTGAGTCAGAATATTCCTTGCATAATGATTGGTTACTTGGAATGGGTACCGGCTCTTCCTTTGTGATAAAGAACAGTGTATATAAATAAGGGTAAGAGATTTTCTTGATGTTCAAGGTCTTTGGTCTCTGAGTTACAGACTATAAATTTCCTGGGCCACATTCTAGAGGCAGAACTTCCACCGAAGTCAACAGAGGTTTTGCTAACAAAAATAAATAAATAACAGCAGGAAAATGTGCTATTATTATTTATTATTATTTCCTTTTGACTGCTCTGAAGATAATTTGGTGCATAAAGTATTGAGGAAGTTTTGTGCTTTTTTTTTCTAGTGATTCATTTTCATACAAATGTTTATCACATTTCTGGGTATTGTTTTCCTCTGTCATATGTATTTCCATCTTCCATGGGTAAATCAACATCTTCATCTATATTGCACGTTCAGCGGCTGTAAATTCAGCCTGTATTCTCATTAAATGTTACGAATATGTGATTTTCATTTATGATTTTAGTGGGTGTTTCTGAAATTTTCCACAACAGCATCTGGCCAGGAAATAGTGTCTGTGAATTAAAATTACTACAACTAATTTTATTTTTCTTTTGCAGACTCACTTCTGTAATCTTTCCCCAGCAAACAGGAGACAATTTGGATTTCTTTCTCTTTTAAATCTCAGAGACTGCACTCATGAACAGACTGGAGGTCTGATTTTGCATTTCTTAGTAGGCATAGGATGGAGACAGATGGACGCAAACCTTGGGCCCTCTCTCCTTCCACACCCACACCAGAGCTGGACCATAGCTTAATTGGGAGGAGGAAAGTGGCTTCTAAGCCATCTACATCACCACATTCAGCTTCTCTGGCTGATGCTTTCAGGATGATTTGAAAATGTAGATATTATTCTTTCACTCCCTGCTCTAATCCCTCCATATTGTTTTTGGGATTGAGACCACATTCCTGAGTGTGGCTCTTGGGTTTCTGTCTACTCTGGCCCTTACTTGCTTCTCCAGACAACTATTTCACCCTTTCCTTCACACCTCTAAGGGACTGGCTTTCAGGGACCCTGTCATCACTTTATTATGCTCCCCGCTCTGGTATATCCTCCTCCCTTGTCTTGTAACCATTCCACTCTCAATGCCCTAGAATATATTTCACTTATCTTTTGCATCTCTGCTTAAAATTCCCTCCAGCAAGAGGCTCTTCCTACTACCCCGACAGACTCTGCAGTCCCATGATGTCCAACACCTGACTTTTGGAAGCAGCCTTCAGGCCTGTAATGCTTGCTTCAAGTCTATCTTTCCTTCCAGATGGCTATCCGTGTGAGGTCAGTGACTATCTATGCTTATTGCTTCATTCACCGCATACTTTGCTCTAAATGCCATTTGTGCAGTTCACAGCTAAGGGAGAAATGTTTGTTGACTTCCTGTTACTCCTATTTCAACTATGTTCTTAGGTCCTGGTTGCCTCTCCTGCCCTTGGATGCATGTCCCTCTTTTTTCATGGAGATAGTGAGATACCTTTCCTCTGAGACTGCTCAGACACTCATCCTGTCTCTGGGAGCTGCTCTCTGAAGCTATTTTCCCTTAAGAGTTCAGTCTTGTTTGGAAGAACAGACACACTCTTATGTAATGTGGTTGATCGCTAGTTTAGGAGGTGGGAGGCTAAAGAGTGTTTAATGTATAGTGAAAGAAGGCATAGACTTTAGAATTAGATTGAACCTGGGTTTATATTCCAGCCCCACCATTCCACCACCATGGTGTGTGTGTGTGTGTGTGTGTGTGTGTGTGTGTGTGTGTGTGTGAGAGAGAGAGAGAGAGAGAGAGAGAGAGAGAGAGAGAGAGAGAGAGAGAGAGAGAGAGAGAGAGAATGGATCCAAGGCAAATATTACAATTTCAGACTTCATTTTCTCCTCTATACATTTGTGGTAGGAACTACTTAACTACTTGATGGAGTAGTTTAAGGATTTTATAAGACAATACTGATGGGTCCTCTGTGCCTATTTGACATACCTTCCCTTGCCTGGTAAGTCTGTTCCACCGAAAGGAACTGCACCTTCCCACTTGGGCCCTTTGGTGGTTTGAATGTAAAGTGCCCCCCCCATGGCCTAGTGCGTTTTGAATGCTTGGTCCCCATCTGGTAGCAATTCAGGAGGTCCAGCCTTGATGGAAGAGATGTGTCACTGGAGGGGACCATGAAGTTTATTAGCCCACCCCTGCTAGGTGTTCGTGAGTTAGCTCTCTCCTACTACCTCCTTACAGATCATATGAAAAGATGGGGTGTTTTGCTGGCTGCTCTGCCATGCTTTCCCCACCAGGACGAAACTTCCCCTCAAGACTGTAAGCTGAAATAAACCTTTTCCTTCCATGTGCTGCTCTTGGGCAGATGTTTTGTCCCAGCAACAAGACAGTAGCTGCAACATGCCCTAACTGATTATTGCAATTATGTTCTTCCTAAAGCCCACCTACACTCTGCCTAGAGCCAAGGATTTTCAGGTAAACCAAGCCTGGATAATAGGGCCAGGCCAGAGCTTTGCCCTAGAGACTGGGGAGCTTCACTGGTGATGAAGTAAGAAGCTGCATACTACAGACCTTCCCCCACGTGAGTTCCTGTGTTTCAAAGGAGAAGACATGTGTTGTAGTCAGCTCCACATTGCTTGGATGAACATCTAAACCAGGCACAGTTTAGGGGAGGAAGGGGTTTATTTCAGGCTTCAAGATCCAGGGGAGATATTCCATCAATGGAGGAAGAAGCTGCTTCCATACATCCAAGCAGAGAGAAACAACCAAACAGCCTGAGGAAACCAAATGCCACAAACAAGAATGGGCAGCAAGCAGCAGGGACCCTGCCAGAGTTCAGACCGCCCTGCACACCTTAGGCTGAAATTCAGATCCAGCCCAAACACACCTTAGGGCTAGACCCGCACTGACACCCCCTCCAGCCAGGTGGCTGGAGACCTAAATTACAAGCTTTAACAAAACTTTTAAGTCTGTGGGGGAACATACATTCAAACTACCACAACATGGTCAGAGGCAGCCGTAAGACAAGGAGAGGGCCTGTTCTGGTTCCATGAAGCCTCTGATTATAGTCATTTCAAAACACACCCTCATCTTCCATATAAGGTGTGTCATTTACCTTTTTGCCTAAGGTAGCTCCAATGGCATGCCTAAACTGTGCCGTGTACATATCAGAGGTCCGAACTAGCTGAAAGCATCTATCCAGCCTCAAGAAATCTTAGTTCTCTTCCTCACGCAAATAAGATCACATCTTGTGTTTCTTTTTAGGCTAGTCCCATACATGATGAGTTGGAAAAATCAAGTTATTACATTCTGAATTCTGAGTTTTTAATACATTATCAATTTCTTTTACTTTCCACCATACATTTAACTTCAGTTCTTGACAACTCTTTTTTTTTGTACTTTGGGAACTTAAAAATATAACAGGTGCAGATATTTAAATATGCCCATGTATGCTATTCTCAGAGGGTAAAGCTGGCATGGTATTTCTAAGTGGTGAGATTTAATGGGTATCCAAAACTTTTGTTTACACTCTTTCACGGATCCATTCCCCTTCCAGTAGTTTATTCTATGCGAACAAACCTGACTGTGAACACTGGCATACAGTTAAATATACTTGCGGTTGGTCACTTACTGTGTAAAGGTGAAATGTGAAAACAATTAAGGAATATCCACACACAGGTGTTATTTAAATTCTTTGCAGCCTTTTGAACATTTTAAAACAATTTTTAGAATATTGGATGGCATAAACAATCTCTCCTATCCTTTGGTGAAAAATAGAGGTCGTAAAGCAATAAATAAAGTACAATTATGATTGTAATTCATACAGATGCAACAAGCATAGATGTGTGTCTACAATTGTATAGCAAAAACACCGTAAATCATTTCTACCCTTAAAATGAGATGATTGGTCTGTAAGGCATTATGACGGAGGTGGAGAAATGACTCCGTGGGTCTGTAGCATTCAAGTAAATGCCAGGTGGGTGTGGAAGCCAGCCTGTAGTCCCAGCACCCTGGAGCCTGAGTCAGGAGACCTTTGGGCAAGCTGGTTAGCTAGATTAGTTGAATTGGCAAGCTCTGTGTTCAAGTGAGAGACTCTGCCTCAGTAAATAACTTAGAGGGCCATTGAGGATAACTTCCATTGCCAAACTCTGGCCTCCACATGTGTGTAACCCACACACATGCAAACAAATATACACAAGCATGCACACATACATGTGTAAATATAAAAATACAAAAAAGAAATGCATTGTGAATGACTCTCCTGCATCTACCCCATCATTTCCCCTACCTAGCAAAGTATGCAACAGCCAATTGGATGAGAATGATTTCCACTTTAGTTCCAAATCAGTTAGCGTGGTTCAATCCTTTGTGATATGGTTTTCAGGTTATAGATGGATATTTGATCAGGACCTAAGCCATTTCCTGAATGGCACAGTTAATTGAAATTGTTTGTATTTGAAGTGTACAACATTATGTTTTGTTACACAAATACATCATAAACAGGTTAATACAGTTAAGACGATTAACGAATCTATCTCTTGAGTTACTTCTGTGTTGTGTATGATGAACGCATTTATGATCTAATTATGAGAGAAGTTCAAGTACACAGCACAGGATTCACTATAGTTCCTCTGTTCTACCTCAGCTCTCGAGAGCTTCTCCATCCTATAAAACTGAAACTCTCAGAGCAACACATTCCCACAATACAAATATTTCGGCCTTAATGTCAGGTTTCTGAGGCAGACATGTAACTTCATTTGACATTACCGAAGAGAAGTAAAGACCTTTATTCAATGCCCTGGTGGGAGACATTCATCCTCTGTGGAAAGCAGCATGGCCTCCTGTAGTCCTGAGTGACACTAGAAGATATTTTGTGACCATGGATGAAGCTAACCTTATGCTAAACATACAGAAGGCAGAGCAGAGCAGTGGATGAGACTCTGTATCTGGTGACATGGTGACTGATTTGTGTACATGGGCAGATAGATAGGACAGCTAAAGTCTTCAAAGGTAGATGATATTAAAGCTTTTTAAATTCTTTTTTTATATTTTATTTATTTGAGAGAAAGAAAAAGGAAGGAAGGAAGAAAAAAGAAAGAACAAAAGAAAGAGGCAGACAGAGAGAGAATGGGCACACCAGGGCCTCTAGCCACTGCAGATGAACTCCAGATGCATGTGCCACCTTGTGCATCTGGCTTACATGGGCACTGGAGGATCAAACCTGGGTCCTTCAGCTTTGAAGGCAAGCACCTTAACCACTGCACCATCTCTCTAGCCCATGATTAAGGCTTTTTTACATAAAATAAAACATGAAACATACATAAAATGGCTTTCATTGTGTTTTGTGAACATCAGTATTTTTAAAGATGTTATATACCAAAGACAAGTTTATAATTAGAGAGGATTTCTTACTTAAAAAAATGCTATTAGCCAAAAACTGTCAAGGATGCCTTAAGTCGGAGCATCTCCTGTCCTTTCTTTCTTCCCTTCTCTGTTTCCTTCAATCCTCTTCCCCAAATTCCCACAAGAGCCAGAGAAGCCAACAAAATGTCAAAATTTTGTCACTCCATTAATTAGGAGAGTTGAATTGGGTGAGGCACAACCTACATTCTGTGAAATTGATTGGCAAGTGACTGGCAGAGCTACCCTGTAGCTAACCGGGCAGTGACAGAGATGGGATTGATTAGTGCCGTTCGTCATTATGCGGCTCATTCTAAAGGCACAGGATCATGGAAGGACTCGCAGACATTGTCTCTTGCTGATGAAAGAAGCCCCAAAGCCAGCATCTGGAACACCCTGGCTCATTTGGCAGTGTGGTCAAA
The DNA here is from genome assembly GCA_004024765.1 of Zapus hudsonius. Lineage (NCBI taxonomy): Eukaryota > Metazoa > Chordata > Mammalia > Rodentia > Dipodidae > Zapus > Zapus hudsonius. The sequence continues at coordinate 18,846 of PVHP010001719.1, read as the reverse complement.
CAAAGGAAGTGCAGGGCGATGTAGGTCTCCAGAGTTAGAAGTAGATTTGAACCAGGCACATCCTCCTTTAGTGCCAACTGGTTAGAATGAATGCTGTGATGCCTGGGGAGGAATGGAGGGACCGTGCCGTCTGAGGGAGGGGGTTCCCAGGATAACAGTGAATGGGAAGAAGGAGGCTAGAATTCTACTGAGAATGTGATTCAGAAATGGAGGGGAAGACCGGGACGAATAGTGGAATACTGAATGCCTTTAGGATGTCATTTGCGCAGCCGTCATAAGCAATGGTGTGGGAAGGATGCTGCAGACCTGTCCAATGGCAGCGCCTCCATCTCCATCCCCCACACCACTGCTCTCTGAGTCCCAATTATAGGGGCCACTGGGCTGCGGTTATGTGAAAAAGTCTTAGCCAGTCACTTAACTTCTGTGCCCTTGAGTTTTCTCATCTGTGAAAGGCTTGGGAGTTGGATCTGGGATCCCTTTAGGATTCCTCCAGCTCCACCATTGGCCCACCTTTTTGCCCATCTGCACACATCAGCCAATGAGGAGCTTGTGTCTTTGAAGAGCTGGTTGCTTTCCTCCCAGAGTGGCATTCTCGGGGAAACAGGGGGCTTTTGAAGTGAGGGTTCTCTTCTTGCAGCTGCTCTGCAGTGGGATAAAAACCTGGATTTTTAAAGAAGCAAATGGTCTTTTTTTTTTTTAAACAAAATTAACTCACAGCTGCAAAGCAGCACAATGAAAGCACATTTAAAAATAATCAGATGCTTTTAGGGCCTCCTTCTGCTGCCAGAACGACTTCAGTCCCAGCTTCTGCCGGCTCCCTGTCAGGGCTGCAGCCTCGGGGGCCAATTGTCCAGGGATGAGGCAGGGCCCAGAGCCGGAGTGTCAGAAAAGAGGCAGAAAGTTGTATGATCTGGGGGGACCCTAAAGGCCTGGGCTGTTTGTTGATGTGTTTTGTTCTCATTAAGATGAATCGTATCTTTTTGAAAGGCATCTCCGATAGCTAGCGGTTTGTTTCTAAAGGGTCCTTTCATTAAATGCTTAACAGGAATAAAATGTGGGCCTATGCAATTGCTGAAAAGTGTAGAGAGGGCTCGGCTCTGAAACGATGCTGCCTTCTGGATTTCCACCAGCATTTGCTCTGTCGAATGTTAGATGAAGACACAATGTATTTAGAGGATTATTTTTACAATACTGTGTTCTACCATAATGTAGCTACATGTGAATTCCTCTATGCTGGTCAGATTGCTGAATTGGCCTTCAGTATAAGTATTGAAGGAATTGTTCTTGGGAAGGCCTTATACAATGCATGAAACAGGGGCTGGGGAGATGGCTCAGCTATTAATGGAACTTGCTTGCAAACCTTCTGACCAGAGTTGGATCCTTCTAAGAACCCGTGTAAAGCCAGACACAAAGTAGCTCAGACAACAGGAGGTGGAGCCTGGACAATCCACAGCTCCCAGGCCAGCTGGACTAACATTCATTTGCAGAGGCAAGAGCGTTATCTCAAAGAAGGTAGAAAAAAAGGGCACAGGCTCCTCATGGTTCTTCCACACACATGTCATGGCACACACATGCCCACATGTACACACAGAGACAAATAATAAATCCAAGGTTGGGCCAGGAAGACCGGGATGAGTACTAAGATATACAGGATCCCTTGCCACAAGGACTATTACAGACAGCCCACGGAGGAGGATATACAACTGATCAGGGATGGGGAGGGGGGGGAATTGGGGAATTCGGGATAACAACGCATGGTTTGCCCACTAAATAATGTAACTCATTATGGACAATAAATATATATTTAAAAAAAAAGACATAACACACGAGAAGGGCCAGCATCATCTAAGAGAAGTCAAATTCAACATTTGCCGCTAAAGGCCGTCGCTTGTTCACCAGGGACCCCGGGACCAATCCTCCTGAGCCATCTCATGAAGCCACATGCTCCAAAGAATGGCCTTGAGCAAATGCCATCCTCTCCCAGGTCTCCTGCCTGCATGGAAGAAATAATGATCTTCACCAGACGACTGCCTTGGGGACCACAAGTGTGGTTGGAATTCAAATATATGTCCCCTATAAACAGGTATTTTTAATTAAGCATCCTACTTAGTCTTCAGCAGGTGGAGGTGTGTCACTGGGAGTGACCTTGAGTCCAGCCCTCCTAGGTGTGTGGAAAGCCAGTTTGAGTTCTGGCTGTTCATGATGGTGTTGTATTTTTCTCTCTCTGCTCTGGATGCTCAATTGAGCCAGCTTCTTCTGCCATGATGGAGCTTCTCCTGGAATCTGTAAGCCTGAAATGAACCCTTTCCTCCCATAAGCTGCCTCTGGACAGGTGTTTGTCCCAGCTGTATGATGGAAGCTGCAACAATGTAGAAGAGTATCAGCACGGTGAGGATGGTGTCTGCTCATGCTAGGATGCCAGCCAGGAACGTTTCATTGAACATCTAGTATGTTTTAAATGTGTGTATGTGCACACATGTGTGCAGGTACATATAGATGTGCGCACACCTGTGTGGAGGCTAGAGACAACCTCAGATGCCATTCACCCCTGTTTTTGGAGACAGTAGTCTAAGACTGGCTGGCAGCAGGCCCGGGGATTCCTTGTTCGTTTCTCCCTAAGCATATTCCAGCTGTCAGCCACCATGCCCAGCTTAATAAGTGTTTTGTTGTCTATTTTCCATTTTTTTGCAGGTTTTGTGTGTAGTATGCATGCTCACATGTGTGAGGGTGCCCATGTGCATGCATGTGGAAGCCATCGGTTGATGTGTGGTGTCCTCCTCTCTCAGTAACAGAGCTCACTGATTTGGCTAGTCTAGGTAGCCAGCTTGCTTTTAGATTAAGACAGGTTAGCCACCAAACCCAATGGCATTTACATATTGCTGAGGATCCAAACTCCCACCCTTCGACTTGCATGGTAAGTAAGCACTTTATCCAGAAAGCCGTCTCTCCAGCCCCACAAATATTTTCTTTAAAGCGCAGATTAGCCACCAGCTTTTGGTAGGATGAATGGACCTCAGATCATTTGATTACTGAAAAAATAGACATACAAAAAGTAATGCTGGAGAGAGAAAGAATATGACTTTTCACACCAAGGATGAAGATAGCACTAAGTTCAAAACAGTTTTTGTACATATTAAACAGACAGACACAAGAAAACTAGGAAAAAATGCATTTGTACCAACTTCTTCAGGTTACTGTCCTCAAGGTCAAATGTTTTTCATCAGAGACAGAAACTTGGTTGTAGCTGAAAGACGATTTTTTTCCTTCTCATTATAATTAATATTGACAGTCTTGAGATACAGTTCAGTGGTAGACTGCTTGCCTTCCATGCTCGAGGCCCTGGGTTCAATCCTGACGACCACAAAATAGTAATAATGATAATGCTGTCATATAGTGAATTTTAAAAATAGACTAATATTATTCTCATAAGTATAAGTACTAAGTAGCACCACTTTATGCTGTTAAGGAAGGTCTGAATGCATCTTTCTTTAATTGGACAATTATGATAGCAATAAAAAATGTCACACTCTGTTCTAAGCTCTGAATACACCTTACTAATTTTATTTATTTATTTATTTTAGGCAGGGTCTCACTTTAGCCCAGGTTTACTGGGAGCCCATTCTGTAGCTCCAGGCTGACCTTGAACTCATAGTGATCCTCCTACCTCAGCCTTTTGAGTGCTGGAATTAAAGGCATGTGTCACACACCTGGCTAGTTCCTTTTGGGGGGAGACATTGAACATTAGGGCTTTATTATTATACAACAGAGAGGGGGCACAGCTTTCCCACCCATCCCAAATTTTTGAATTGATCCTACTCTTAGATTTCAGGCAACACCGATATGTTTCCAGGTAGACTTTTGAGGACAATACAACCAGGAAAATCCCAAGTTTTCTCCCTTAAACACAGACATCATAATTTACAGACTCTACTTCTACACTGATGATAAGAATGTAGAATTCACCAGTGAAACAAGTTCTTTAGCTTTTCCCTTCTTAAGTGTTATTAGACATCTTCACTGTCCCTGTGACTTCTCATTCTTAATTTCCTGGTGCATCCAATGTCCTTATCCTTCTTTGGATTTTTGGCACCTTTCCGGGCTCAAGCTCACTGTCCAAAGCATGTCCTGTAGGCTGGACTCCAGCCTTTCTAGACATCAAAGACCTTACAATGGCGTCTCAGTTACCATTGTGTTCTCTTTCTGGCTCTTCTTCAGGATTCCCACACTTTTCTGGGGTGCTTTCTCCTCTGTGCAGGTGGCGGGGAGCTCTTGCTCCGCCACCAGATCTCAAGCATGTCCTCTTCCCGCTGACATGGACTTCTTGGCTTCATCATCCTGGTTCTGTAGCTCCGTCTCCCGAGAGCTCTTCATGGGCTTCTTTTCATTTCTCTCTATCTCAGCCTTCTCTGCTGACAGGACAGCCTTGGGGTTTTGCTGCTCTGTGCTGGCTGCGTTTTGGCATCTGGAGTGCAGAGGCATTTTCTGATCTGGAGCAACTGCATCTTCTCCTTTGGGTTTCTTTATTCTTCAAGCTATTGCCAATCTTCTCTTCCAAAAAAGTTTATTTATTTGGAGAGAGAGATAGAGAGAGAGAGGAGAGAGAGAGGAGAGAGAGAGAGAGAGAGAGAGAGAGAGAGAGAGAGAGAGAGAGAGAGAGAGAGAGAGAGAATGGGTGTACCAGGGCCTCTCTAGCCATTGCAAACAAACTCCAGATGCTTGTACCACCCTGTATGTCTGCCCTTAGTGTATACTGGGGAATCAAACCCAGGTTGTAAGGCTTTGCAGGCAAGTGGCTTAACCAATGAGCTATCTCTCCATCTTTTATCAATTCTTTCATACTCAAAACAATCTTCATAGCAGTTATCATTTTTTAGTCCCCTTTCCATGTGAGGACACTGAGACATGAAGAAGTTAAATGACCTGTTGGAGGTCACACATCTATATAGTATAACGAGCTTCAAGCCAGGCAGTGGTTTCCAGGGTCTCTGCTTGACACACTTACTGTACAATCATTTTCTAAACTATGAGTAAAGTGTCCTGAGCTATCTTGAAACACAATAGTTACCTTAAGTTCCTAACACCTGGGCTAAACATTATAGTTTGGAACAAATGTTTATCCTGAAGTTCAGCTACATTGTCCACAATTTTCTCTTTAGAGAAAGGGAGACTTAGCCCAATACATATCTGGGCTTTGAAGCACAATGATAGTTATTCTGATGGAGGTGGCAGTTTCTTTGTAAATTGGAGAAAAGGTCATCATGTCCTATGTCATCCAGTCATGAGTCAAAAATCCTTATCCACACCTGCACCTGTTACTTCTGAGTACTGCACAAAGTATAATTTCCAGAGGATATTAATAATTTCCTTTGGCAAATATTCACTCCTGCTTTATATAAACCTATGGGTCAATGTTGCACATCACATGAAAACCAAAGCAGCAAAGAGAGAGGATTGGGAAAAAACAAGCCTGTGTATGCCATAGGTACACTCATGCAATTCTGATTCCTAAGATCTTTCAGATCTGTTTCTCTTTACTGCTCTTGTCCTTCACTCAGATCTGAATCACTTGTTCCTACCCTCACGATGGAGCCTACTTCATTTCTCCTCCTCGAGTATCTTTCCTTCCTTCCTGATTTGCACAACTCTCTCAGGTGGCATTGAAACAAACACAGCCCACCACTCTTCTGCTTGGAATTCCCTGTGAATTTGACCCTACATAACTGGGGCTGTCTAGGATGGCACACAAATAAACCTCGCCCCCAAATCTATGTCTAGTGGCCAGACTCTTCTGACCTCCTTTCTCCAGATTTGGACTTGTGAGCCTGTAGAGGGCCTTTTTACTTGTCTGCTGGGAGAAATCCAGTGAGTTCCATCAGCCTGAACCACCACACTGCTCTCTCTGTAGAAACAATCCTATCTCTGGGCTTCCATCACATTTTATACAAATCTTTACTTGGCCCTTCTCATGATGTTTTAGAACTGACTACACACCAGTCTTTTTCACTACAGGGAGAGCTCTGTAATGCAAATCCCCATGTCCGCAATGTCTACCACACCTGGCACCAAAAAGGTATTCCACAAATCATTATAGATCAATGAATGAGTAACCATAGGACAAATCAGAGAGCTTGAGTAAAGGATGATTTGGGGAGTTTCTTTTTTCTTTTTCCTATGCATATAGTGTGTGATGAGTGTATCTGTGCTTGTATGTGCATGTGTGTGTGTATGTAGAGGCCAGAGGTCAAGTTGGGAGTCTTCCTCAATCACTTCTCCACTTTATTATTTGAAGCAGGGTCTCTCCCTGAACCCAGGACCCAACAATTTTGTTAGACTAGCCATCCAGGAAATTCCAAGGATGCTCCTGGCTCTGCCTCTCCAGTGCTGAGATTACAGGCGTGTGTTCCCATGCCAAGAACTTTACATAAGTTTTGGGGCTCCAAACTCGGGATCAATGTATGGGACAATTACCTTACCAACTGAGTCATTTCTCCAGCCCCTTCTCTTTCTGTTTCTCTCTCTCTCTCTCTCTCTCTCTCTCTCTCTCTCTCTCTCTCTTATTTAACAAACCCAGATGTCTATTAATATGGAGAATATACCGTGAACTAGATAATGGCAAATCTGGGTGCTTCAACACTGTAATTGACCTGTGTCCTGTCAGATCACTTAACTTTGAACTTCAGCCTCTTCTTCTAGGACTGGAGGGCACAGATATCCCAAATCCCCAGATTGCTGTCAGGATGGAATGAGAATAATTCATATGAGGTCAGAATAGCTTTGCAAAATACAAAGGATAAAACATTACAGCAATAGCTTTCCATGACCAGGCCTGTCTGTCTAGCTCCATGCCAGTTCACATGCATGTCTCCCTGCTTATCTTCCAGGACTCCACATATGTTTAGTTGACCTGTCATTTAAGAGGCTGGAGTGATTATATTTACTAGGCCATTGTACTTAGGAACAGAGCCCAGGATTGCAAAGAGTTTCTTAGAAAATAGAGCACACATTTAGTTCACGAAGAATATGCCTGTATTAGACCATCAGAAGTCAAAGGCGTAATTTGAAATGATGAACGTATCCATTTTAAGTTACACATTACTTTGCATAGTTAATATCACTGTAATTAGTCATAGTTCCCATAATTTATTGAAAAAGATGCTCATCCCCTCTAGTGTTCTACAGTGATGAATGTTGGAAGAGCAACTTTGGAAGCTGGAATCAAGAAAATGAGTAACAGTTGGGGAATTAGCATGTAAATCAATAATTTTTCCCTCTTCATGCTGAAACCACGACTTTCATCACACATTGCAAAATCAGAGCGCTCCTACATGTTAGAGCTGTCACCACATTCTCCAGAACGAGGCAGGCCATCTCTACTGTAGGAAATGTTTAAAATCCTCTCAAACATTTGAGTAAATCTCTAGTAAATATTTAAACTCTGTATAACTAGTCACAAATAAATTAAGCTGATTTTATGCAGTCTCTCTAATTAGAAGGGCACAGCATTTGTTGCAACGTGATTAGTATTATTCATTAAGCAAAAAAAAATTCTCATTTGTATCTTATTACCACTATTCTGCATAAACCAACACAATTTGTCATGAACTCCCTCATTTGCTGTATCCTCAAAAAGCAGATTATGCTTATTTTTCATTTGGACAGTGGAAAATCAAGCCAGGTGTTTGGCAGCACCAGACTGTTCAGGTGTAACTGTGCCAGGGATGGCACATTACGAGCAGCGTGGATGAAGAATGAGGCATAGAGAAGCTGGGGACCGAGGTGCCTCGAGGCCCATCCCTTCTGAGTGTCCTGCTGATGAGACAGGTGTTAGCCTGGGCTGCAGGGAGGAGAGGGGGATGGGAAACAAACTTTTTTTGTAAAGTCAGATCTTTTGCCTTTCCTCAGCACCTGGACCGCTTGTTGGGATTCCTGTGGCATCCATGCCCCAGGCATGTGCCACTGAGAGCTCCTGAGCTGGCCCTTGACTAGCAACATTTCCTAAACATAACAATTCAGCTCTGTGGTCTTTCTAGAACTGTTTTTCTAGACACCTAGCACTGGACATCCTGGGGATTTCAGAATTCTAGATATAGGCACTATGCTATATGATCTGGAGGAATGAGGACAATGGGTTGCTTTGCCTTCTTCTTGGCCTTTTCTTTTTGTCCTGAACATCTTTGTTCCCTGGCTCAGGAGAGAGACTCTGGGAAGATCTGTGATGTTGCTGTTTGTGATTCTGTCAGAAACAGAGGCGAGAGTGCTTGAAAGTCCTATAAATTAGTGAAATAATGATTAGAAAAAACCTGGGGATCCAGAGGCATGGCACCCCTCAGTAACAACACACTTGGGCCAGGAGAACCAGGCTGAGTACTAGGCTATCCATGGTCCCCTGTCACAAGGACTGATCCAGACGGCCCATGGAGGAGGATATCCAGCTGATTGGGGATGGGGAGGGGGGCATTGGGGAATTGGGGATAACACTCATTGTTTGCCCACTGAATAATGTAACTCCTTATGGACAATAAATATATATTTAAAAAAGCCTGGGGTGTGCATATGTCTGTGTGCACATTCATGTGTGAGGAAATGAGCACTTGCAGGGCAGTGCTGGGCCTGGAGGTCAGAGAACATCTTCAGCTGTCAGTGTCTGCCTTTCTTTCACTGAGGCAGCTTTCACTGGTTCACTGCTGGAGGTGCCAGGCTAGCTGGCCAGTGTGCTTGCAGGACTTTCTCCAGCTCCATCTCCTCTCTGTCTCCCTTCTCCCTGCAGGAGTGCTGGGATTACAGTTGCTGGTGCCACAGCCTTCAGCTCTGGATGGATCCTGGGGATCTGAGCACGGGTACTCACGCTTGCATGACAAGTTCTTTCATCCACTGAGCCATCTCCCCAGCCTGGAACACAACACTCTTAAATAATCTACGTCAGGTCTTGCCTAGTCTGTTCAAAGTCTAGCAGCAGGAGGGACTGGACACTCACTCTCACCTCTAAATGCGTGTTTCCCCTGTATTTTTTTCCTTCCCTTTGTTACTCCATCATCATATTCTATTTCTGTTTCCTTTTGTCCCAGGACTTTCTCCTCTTCCTCCTGACACAGCTGGTTTTCTGAGAGACCAAGCATGAGGAAGAGAGTGGGCATAATATCTAACTAGAAAAAAATGGCAAGAATGGAGGAATCTCTAAGAACACCCGCAGCACAGAGGAGGGATACAGTGGTGGTCTGCCCAGACCAACTGGAGATTCACCTCCCCAAGGCAGGCAGGCAGGCAGCTGTGGAAGCACTAATTAAACATGCCATCCAGAGATGAAACAGGCTGGTGGATGGGGTGATGAGGTCCCCATCACTAGAAGAAATCAAGCGGAGTTTGTGGTGAAAGCTTAGACTTGAAGAACTCAAGTTCATTCTCTCTCTCTCTCTCTCTCTCTCTCTCTCTCTCTCTCTCTCTCTCTCTAGCTGACAGAATTCCCACAATGACAGAATTATAGAATGCTCAGGAATTCCAAGTTCCTAATTTTCTCTCTGTCACATTTTCCCCCTCTCTGTGTGTGCTTGTGTGTGTTTTTCTGAAGTAGAGTCTCACTCTATCCCAAGGCTGACTGGAACTCAATCTGTAGCTCCAGGTTGGCTTTGAACTCATAGTGGTCCTCTTACCTTTGCCTCCCAAGTGCTGGGATTAAAGGTGTGTGCCACCACACTCTCTCCATCACATTTAAACAGCTCTATTAACATGGGGTCTGGGTCTGGCCAGGCCGAGAACCAGACTAATGCAATAATGGATGGGGCTTCTGACTCCAACCTCACAGTACAAAGTAAAAACCTTTTTAGGATTTTAGATCCAACCCTCACTAACAGACTCAAGGAGTCCTGTGCAGTGTAATGAAGCCAATGTTCAATGACAAAGAAGTTAATGTCCCATCCTTTAAATCCCCTGCATTTTTCTTGTCTTCTCCCCAAATGAGGACTTGTCCAAATACAGACTTTGGCTATGACATTTTGTATGTAAATAGCTTGTCTACATTGGAGAATTTTATAAAGTTAAAAGACATTAACAATCCCGGGAATAGGGACTCTCAGTGTGAGGTGGAATTAATTGCAAGTTAAAACGACACATATATTATCTTGCCAAACAGGAAACTAGTTTGATCCTTGCTTATTGGACATGCAGAATGAAAAGTATAAAACTTTTGGATGAAGTTCTTAACTTGTGGTTAGAGACCACCTACTTGTTAAAATACAGATTCCTGGGCCAGCCCCAAACCATTTACATTAAATTTTTATTGTGTGTAGCAAGTGACCACTAAAGTGTAAAACAACCTCTACTTACTGCCCTGTTGATCTGAAGTCCAGGTGGGCTTGGCTGGTTTCTCTTTCCAGGGTATCACAGGGCCAAAACTTCTCATCTGAAAAATGTGGTCCAAGCTTACTCGGGTTGTTGGCAAAATTCAGTTCCTTGCTATCTGTCAGTTGGAGGCTGCTCTCTGCTCCTGGAGGCCACCCACTTCCTCCCCATATGGCCCTCTCCCTTGAAGCCAGAGAGGTTTTGGAGTCCCATTCACACTTGGAATCTCAGAATTCTTTTGCTGTCAGAGTAATGTCAGAGAAAACCCTGTGCTCTTGATGGGCTTATATGGTTAGTTTAGGCCCACCCAAATAATTTATGAGGCTCATTGATTGAGACTTTAATCACATCTACAGTGTCTTGCTTTTGCAGTACTTGAGTTAGCATTTGATTAAATAAAGACAGAATTCTATCCCCCACACGTGTTAACTCAGAGTTCGTACAGTACAAGCATTTGTCCGTGTGTGTGTGTGTGTGTGTGTGTGTGTGTGTGTGTGTGTGTACGCATAAGTGGGTGCACATATATGCACATTTCTGTGGAGGCAAGAGGACAACCTCAGGTGTTATCCTCAGGAACATTGTCTACTTATTTTGAGATAGAGTTTCTCATTGGTCTGAAGCTCACCAATGAGGCTACACTAACTAGCCAAGGAACACCAGGGATCCCCCTGTCTCCACCTTCCCAGTTCTGGGGTTACAAGCATTCACCACCATGCCCAGCATTTTTACATGGGCACTGGGGATCATACTCATGTTTATAAGGCAAGCACTTTACTGACTGAGTTATCTCCTCAGCCAGACATTTATCTTTTAAACAAAACAATAAGTAATGCGTAATAAATATTGCGAGCTACTTGCTAGAGAGGGTAATAGGAAAGCCAGTGAGTGTGAGGGTAGATGATTGATGCAGAAAATAGCTGTTAGGAAAGTTCCAGGTGAGGGGGCCACTGAAGACCAAAGACACCAGGGCCTTCAGGATGTTTATGGAGAAATTAAAGCTTGTGTAGTCTGACTGGAGGAAGACATTCAGAAAGGATCATGCTCGACTCTCAGGCAGGGCAGGAGAATGAAGAATTGGAAAACAGCAGCCTTGCAGAGGGCCCTGAAATGGAATCTGGTTGGAGTGGAGGTGTGACTAACTAGGAAAAAGCTAGCTTATTTAGCAGTTGGTCAGGGACTGAGGCCCAGAGATGCCACTCCACATGCCATCTTTCCTGGCAAAACTTGAACTCATGTCTGTTGGAGACTGATCTACAGCTTCCTCTGCTGTCCACAGTCAAACACGCTAAGACCCAAGCCCGGAGTGTGGGTGGACTCGAATCCATCCTCCAGATTAGCCAATCAGATCTTTTCTCTGCCTACCTGAATCAAGCCCTGTAAAGGTGAAGGCAGGCGCATTCTCTTTTTGTCCACCTCTTCTTCCTGACTCTTGCTCTGTTGTAAGGCCCTTGTGCCATCAGCTCCCTTGCTTCCTGTGGCCTGGACTTCAGCCACTTGAGCTTTTGGTCTCCAGCCCTTTGCTGAGTGGGGAGGGAAACGTAACCCTGCCCCTTGTATCCACCATGTGCATATTTACTCTCTGGATTGACTATGTGGGTGCCCTCTCTATCTTTTCCCTAACCTCCCTCCCTGGCAGGTGGCATGTGTGTCCCTCTTGGAGTTTCCTTGGGCTCCGAGGCTCTCTCTCCTCCAGTTTGGCTCCACTCAGCCTCAGCTCGTTCTAGCTCTCCACGGGCTTGTAGCTTTAGTCTAGTTTCGTCCTAAACTTCCATCTTTCGTAAATATGTTTTCCACATAAAAACAAGTTTCCCAGATCCCAATTCATCTTAAACTCCACAATTTGTGATTTATCACCCCAAAAACTTAATAATTCATAATTTGTCCTTCTTGAATCCATCCTTATTATTCTTCATTAAAGATCAGGAAAGAACCCAAAATGGGGTTGGTTCATAAATCTGGGGGGTGTGCCTCTGTACCCCAAAAATCCTGTGTCAGAGGTATACAATGGTGATTTGGGGAGAGAATTAGAGGTTAGGGAAGTATTACTTGCCAAGTTAATAAAGACATTTTAAAGAAGAGTCATGTTTAAAGATCAATTTACGTGAATTTTTGGCCAGTTTTGAAATTTGAGTTTAACTGTATTTGAAATAGTAGGAATCTTGTTTTACATTTGTATTAATGAAAAAAATTTTAAAAATATTAATTAATTTATTTATTTGCAGGAAGCAAATGAAAGAGAGAGGGAGATGCATGTGAAACATTGTGAATCTGGCTTATGTGGGCACTGGGGAAACAAACCCCCGGCCATTAGGCTTTGCAAGCAAGCACCTTTAACCACTGAGCCATCTCTGTAGCCCTGATGAAAAATTTATTTAAAAAAATTGCAGTTTATTCATTCTTCCCCTTTCACTTACTGAAGTTCTATGAAAACGAGGATTATAGTTTGATTCTGTCAGTAAAGCAAGATCTTGGTTCCTATTCAATCAAAGAAAATCATTGTTAGTGTTTTATTCTTAGTGATTTTTGTGATTTACAAGATGATTGGGCCTAGATGGGGGTGGGGCCTGGATAGAGGAAGTAAGTCACTGGGGTTTGCCTTGGAAGGCTGTGTTTTGTTTCTGGTACCTTCTTCTCACTCCGTTCCCTGGCTATCATGAGGTGATCATGATATTATATGTTCTTTGCTGTGTCTTAGGCCTAAAGCAATGAGGCCAAGTGACATTCACTGAAAACCTCTGAACATTTTCTAGATGAGCCTTTCCTCCTGTAAATTAATCAAGATAAGGATGTAGGAAGGGGGTTTTCAAGACATAGCCAATGGGCATGGAAGAGGAAAGGAGGAGACATAGGTCTGTCTGGTTGAACAAGAGAAGGGGACACTCTGAGTCATAGTTTTAGTAGCATCTTTCTATGTATTCTGATTTCTAGAATGTCCTCCATTTATCACCCTCCAAAACATACATATATTTCAGAGACCTCAGACCTTATTAGAGGAGTAAGCTAAGGAGGGGCCAGTGGTCACGACATAGTCCTTAGAACTGAAAGCTGAGAGGCAACTGAGCATCAGGGAGCAGAAAGGACCTGGGAGCCAGGTTCAGTAGCAGATGAAGGCTGCAGATGCAGGAGGGTATTGGTTGACATGCAGATGGATGACCGAGCCAGTGCACTGGAGAGCTCTTGTTAACTTAATGACTCCAAATAATGCTTCTTTCAAATTGAAAAGAAGTCCCTGGGAAATAGCCAGGCATGTTGGAACTGGTGGATTTCTGGCTTCCCAGTAGGTCTTGATGGGGAAAAGGGAAGGGACATTTGTAGTTCTATGTTCTGAACAGCTCAAATTGCATGTCTGAAAGAAGCACTGGAGACTTTTCTCAGTTGAACTTTGGAAGGTTCAAATCAAACTCTCCAACCCAGGAAAGTGGACGTTCATTCACATCGTTTTAGTGACTGCTTTAAAATCAGTTTAAGCTGTTAAATGGAAAATAAAAAAAGAGTATCTAGCCTTCTTCCACCCCAGCACTGATGTAGGGAAATACTCAGTTTTTTAAATTGCTAAACTATTCAATTTAGCCTACAGTGACATTTTACTTAGAATTCTGTCAGTAGAGCCCTGGGAATTTGAGCCTTTAAATCCTATCACCTTTTATATGATTGTATTTCTTTTTTTAAAAAAAATATTTTATATATTTATTTGGGAGGGAGTGTGTGGGAGAGAAAGGCAGAGAGAGAATGGGCGCACCAGGGCCTCCAGCCACTACAAATAAACTCCAGATATGTGCCACCTTGTTCATTTGGTTTACCACGTGGGTACTGGGGAATAGAACTCAGGTCCTTCTGTTTTGTAGGTAAACACCTTAACTGCTAAGCCATCTCTACAGTCCTGCTTTTCTTTTTTGGTTAATCATCAAGAACAACTTTGTCACATTAGTAGGATTGTAGGGATATAAAAATGAACCAGACACCTCCTCGGTCTCATGGAGCACCAGTCTCTCTATGAAACAAACAGTGGAATGGGGTTCTGCAAAGAGCTGAGCCTCCACGGACACCAGTGGAATGGAGACTTAGTGAAAGGAAGGCCGAGTCACCCTTCCACATCACCCTTCACCAGGCTCAGAACTTGGGGTTCTTTGCCAATTCCAATGCTCCAACAAATTTCCTGGATTCATAGACCACCAGAGTGTGACAGGTCAGGCATCTGCAGAAAAACTCCTCCCCTTGAGTGGGAGGTGTCTAATTAGAGCAACAATCTAAGGGCTAAAACTGATTGGTCAAATATGAACCAATCAGCTGTCTCTCTGACTCACCTGGGGAAAACTTAAATTAACTTCCCTGGAAGAAGCCGTCCTCTCTCTCTCCCCCATGTGGCCTGGCCGCAGAAGGATCTCTGAATTTCCAGGCCTTAGGAAGGTAAAGCCTACCCCCACCCCAGCTAATGGCTGGGGTGGGGGCAGGCTCCAGACTTTTTCCTTCATCAACCTCTCCTTCTCATGATGGGAGCTCTCTTATATCTTTTCTTCTTCTGCTTATTTAGCTGAACAACTTAAGTTCTGTTAGACTTTCCACGTGTTCTCCCCACACTGGTGGCTGGAGAACTCTGTAACTTCCTGTGTGGTGACTAGGAGGCTTCCCCATCCAATTCACCTTTTCCTAAATTAATAAATTAGAATAAATGTGTAATAAGATGTATTTCTGTCCCTGTGTATAATTCTTTTGCATTAGAGGACATGAACTGGGGGGGGGATTCAACCGTAAAAACCAAATATAACTGTGCCAATGTTTCCCCATCTCATGAGGGTAAAGTTAAGAGAGGCTTTATTGGATTAAGAGGAGGAAAGTATAGGAGGCTCCCAACATAAGGGAAAAAAGAGTCCTTGTAGGAGAAGAGGTCCCCATGAGGCTGAGATGAGGGCGGCTTACCAAAAGCCTGAAGGTTCAGAGGTCTGTGTTGACCTGCCCAGAGGAGAGAAGAGAGAGCAGTTTGTCTCCTCTGGGTGATTATATCCTCTGACTCTATCCTTCTGGTGAGCCAGAGAGACAGCTGATTGGTCTGGGCTCAGGAAGTTAAGCTTGACCAAGCACTATGTCAGGAGACCTCCCATCATCCCCAGGGAGGGGTTAGAGAGAAGAGTCAGCTCCGGCCATGTGGTGACAGCACAGACAAGCCCAAAGACATTCCTGCTTTTTTACTTTTGGGGCCCAGTTACCCTAAACTGCCTCAGTCTACCTAGCTGGAAGCCAAGTTTACATTCTTCCTGGTAGAGAGTGGATCAGGGCGATGTGGGTTGGGCCAGTGATCTCCAAGCTTCTGGCTTCTGCCTCCCTGTGCCAGGGGGTAGAGTGGGGAGCAGAGCTGGGCTTCACTTTACCCAGAAACTGTCTCAGGAGATGAAGGGGCTGTGGAAAGTGCCGCTCCTCGAATATTAGTGCAACAGGGTGATGTCAATGGGCCTAGCAAGATGCAAGGCACACCTTGCTCAGCTAATCCTTACATTACATTTGTGTAAGGGGAGCTCTGGTAGTTTTCAGGGAGACATTGGAGCAACCTATATATATTTTTTAAACAGATAGTCTGCTAGGGAATGGCCCCCAAAAGAAAGCCAAAAGAGATCTCACAATATCTGCTTCAGCAGAACTGTATTCAGTGGTTGATCCAGTGTCATCCCTCAATGACAGACTCTCTACTTAGGTGTCTTGCCTCTTCCTGAGCCAGCCCCCTGAGTCCAGTCCAGTCAGCTCTCTCGAAGACTCACCTGAGGTTAAGACCCACCACAATAAAATTATAAATAAAGCCTGGGGGCGGGGCTCAGCTTCCTTAGCTTTCCCTTCTTCTTGACAGCTCAGCTTTCTGCACCCCCACTTTGGCAGTCAGAGAAAGTTTTTTTTCTCTACTATCATACTACTTTTTAGCTTTAAAAATCTCTGGCCTTAATTCCCAGGGGATGAGGAGAAGCCTTTTCTGTCCATGCCTGTGCTCAGCTGCCCACAGAGGCTCTCAGACCACATGCATGCTTCCATCCAGTCCCCTCCCATGATTCATGAACTCTCCTTCACGCCCCTGAATAAATGTAATAGTGTATAATCTTTCCTTCTCAGTCTGTTTATTTCAGGTCTTTGTTAAAAACAGGTAAAAACCCAGGGCTTGGAGTTCAAGAACTTTCCCTGAACCCCCAAACCAGGTTACACTTTGAATCAGATGTCCCCCATAAACTCCTGTGTTTCAAATGCTTGATCCCTCCCAGCTGGTGGTAATCTGAGAGGTAGAACCTTGCTGGAGGAGGTGTGCTCCTGGGGAAGGACTTAGGAGTCTTATACCTAGCTCCCTATTGTTAGAGCTTGGCTCACTCTCCTGCTGCTGTTTTTACGTGTGTGGCAGAGCTGATGTCCAGTCTCTGCTCAGGCTTTACTCCCCCCTGCCATCAGGAAACTTCCCCTTGAGACTATTACCCAAAATAAACCCTTTTCCTCCTACCAGCTGCTCTTGGTTGGGAGTTTTGTCCCCAAAATGTCAAGGTAACTGTAATAGGAACTTTTAGCAAAAAACTTCCAATCGGATCAGGGCCCCATTACTGTAATATCCAAATATCTAGGTACTTTAAGAAAAACATGAATCATGCCAAGAATCAAGAAAAATTACAATTTAAATAAAAATAAGTAAGCAACAAACACAGATACCAAGATGAGGTCGTTGCTGGAAGTGTCTGACAGTTCCAAAGAAATCATTATAAAATGCTTTGGCAATTATACATTTCAGTGAAAAGTGGAAGTCACCACAACAATAGAACAATAGAAGTTATAGAAAAGAACCAAGTGGACATTGGAGAACTAATAACGATGAAAGAAAAATTGAGGCACTGACTAGACAGGCTTGGTGTTTGCAATGATGGAGGGAGAATTCAGGACAGCGGGTGGGAATGTATACACTGAACTATGGTGAGAAAACAGACTAGAATAGAGAGAGAGAGTGTGTGAGAGAGAGGGAGGGAGGGAGGGAGATTGAAAGAGAGAGTTAGAGCTGAGAGAGATTTCAGAAATAATGTCTGAAAGCTTCCTAACTTTGGTGAAAGACATAAACCTATAGTTGTAAGAAGCTGAGAAAATTTTCATGAGACAAACTTGAAGAAGGCCAGACCCTGGCACATTTTTAACTAAACTTTTGAAAACTGAATACAAAGAAAGGCCCCAAAAGCAACTGTAGCAGAAGGGGAAGAACAACTCAGAGAAATGACAGCAAATTTCTCATTCTGAATCAAGAAGGCCAGAGGGAAGGGGCAAAAATTTTTCAAATGCTGAGAGAGAGAGAGAGCGAGAAAAAATATGTCAATTTAGAATCTGATAACCAGCCTAATACTCTTCAGGAATGAAGAGAGTATCAATATGATCTCAGACAAAAGATTATTATGAGAATTTGTCACGAGAAAGCCTTCTTTTAAAAAAGAGCTAACTGAAGACCTCTGAACAAAAATGAAGCAAAAACTGAAGATTCGGACCTCAAGGAAGAAAAGAATATCAGAATGGTGATAGATTAGGGCAAATATAATGGTTTGTTTTCATGAACATTTAAATTATATTGGATGAGTGAAGCAAAAATCATTATACTTTCTAATATGGTACTTAACATATATAAAGAAAATACTTAAAATTATGTTCAAAAAGTGGCGAAGACAAAGAGACCTAAATGGAAATAAGATTTCATACCTACCTTGGAGTCAAAACCCACCGTAACTAATGAACTGATAAATTATTATTATTATTATTTAAATATTTTATTTATTCAATTTCAAGCAGAGAGAGAGAGAGAGAGAGAGAGAGAGAGAGAGAGAGAGAGAGAGAGAGAGAGAGAGAACCCACCAGGGCCACCATCTTGTGGGTCTGGCTTATGTGGGTCCTGGGGAATTGAACCCAGGGCTTTAGGCACTGGAGGCAAGTGCCTTAACCGCTGAGCCATCTCTCCAGCCCTGAACTGATAAATCATAATCCAGAGGGGAAGAAAATAATTTTTCTTGAAACTAGAAATCTATCTACCAACATATAACACCCTTGGTGATACATACATTGGTAAGAAGTATAATTGTATTTTGTTTAATAACAACTGGGAAAATTGCTCAGAGGTTAAAGGTGTTTGCTTGCAAAGCCTGCTGGCCTGGGATTCATTTCCCAAACCACCCACTTAAGCCAGATGCAAGAAAGGGCACAAGCATCTGTGTTAATTTTCAGTGGCAAGAGGCCCTGAAACGCATGCATGTGCACACGCACACACACATAGAAGTGCAAATTAATCAATAAATATTTTAAACAATAAAACTGTTTTAGAGCCACCCACTTCTAGGGCATAAAAACATTCATAATGTACTGTGCAACTGAAGAAAGAGACAGATAGTTCTACAATTGGGCAAAGTGCAATTTCTTTCCCTCCCTTAGTCTCTTCCTCTCTTTCTCTTTCCTTTCTTTTTACCTTTCTTTCTTTTTACCTTTCTTTCTTTCTTTCTTTCTTTCTTTCTTTCTTTCTTTCTT
>PVHP010001718.1:6225-101559 GCA_004024765.1 Zapus hudsonius | reverse complement strand
ATAGCAACCTGATTGTAGAACTCAGATTTTGTTTTGTTTTGTTTTTTGAAGCAGGGTTTCGCTCTAGCCCAGGCTGACCTGGAATTCACTCGGTAGTCTCAGACTGGCCTCGAACTCACAGCAATCCTCCTACCTCAGACTTCTGGGTTCTGGGATTAAAAATGTGCCTCACCACGCCCAACACAGATTAAAAAAAAAATTTAAAATTCATTCAACCTGTCCACTCTACCCTGGGATGACTTTGGCTTGGTTCTCCTACCATGACACTCCCCAGAACCTTGACATGTGTGGACAGCTGGTCGTTTCCTTCCATATGACTGAAATGCTCTTGCCATCCATTTTGTGGCCCATAATCAAGGCAGGTGGGGGATGAGTGGATAGAAGAGCAGAAAAGGAGACTTAGTCTTGTAAAAAGTCACTCTAGGAACTGGGGAGATGACTCAGTAAGTCAGAGGACCTAAATTCAATTCCCTGAACCCACATAAAAAGCCAGGCCTATTTATTTGTACATGCCTCTAATCCCAGCACTGAGCGAGGTGGAGACAGAGGGATCCCTGAGACTCACTGCTCATCCAGTCTAAGCAAAAAACAGTGAGCATGCCAGGTTCTGTAAAGACTCAAGAATCATACAGGACACCCAATGTCCTCCTCTGGCCTCCGCACATGTGCACACAGGATTCACATATCTGCACACACAGGTGCATACACCACACCACACACACACACACACACACACACACACACACACATCTTTTGAAGAGTTACTCTAAATCCCACCCCACCCCCTAACACTCTTACTGTTGTATAATGATTTTCACTGATTCTGAACACAAATGAATGTCCCCTTTGGCTGAGGGACTATTGGCAAAGTAAGTGAAATATGGCGGGCTTGGAGTCCCTTAGCTTGTGAAAATTACTGAGACTCATTATTTTAGCGTGGCTGTCACCCTGCGGCTCCAATGTATGATAAAAGGATTGGTGAGATGCCTGGCTCAGACCTTCCTATAAACCACTTAATCTGTTTGACACCTCTTACCAAAGCAAGCAAAAGCCCAGGTAGAAAGCTACTGAAGCTGGCCAAGGGCTAGGATCTCTAACTATGTTGAAAATGTTATCTGTTCTTTCTCAAATATGTCTCTCTCATTCAAGTATTTGCTCTGTGATAGCCTTTTACCTTGGCAGCCCCTGAGTCTCTGTGCCTTGTATTTCAAAACTGATAAGGAAAGGAATGATCTTCCCATGTTGCTCATTCAGGAAAGGCCATATGTGATGTGGATGAGGGTGAGTGGCTCACCCTCCTCCCCTTTGGTGTATGAGTGCCTAGCTCATCTAGAGAGCAGAAGGTAATGGGAAGGAGAAAATAAATGGGCTTTCTCTGAGGGACTTACCCAGGCCCTCTCTCTAGTGATCTCCTTATCTGCAGACGGCCAATTCTTTACAACATCTGATCAAGGAAGGGCTTTTTTTTTTTATGTTTCTGCATGTTCTGGATTTACTGCCCTGCTGCTGGGATCTAACGAGATGCCCTTATCAAGAGCCCCTTCAGAGCTTTCCAGACAGTTGCAAAGTCTGCAGATTTTTAAATAAACAGCAAGCTGGTCCCAGAATGCGGCTTCTTTGGGGCTAAAGCAACATTTGTATAAAGCAAGAGAGCAGATGCCAGACCCAAGCGATCTACCACACCTCTTGAGCTCTGCATCCCTAGAAATTCCAGCTTGTCAATTCTGCTGGCAAGACCATTTGAAGACAGCCTCAGGACCTGTGCTAAGTTATAAGACTGGAAGCAGTTGTGGCCTCCAGGTTTATGCCTTCCATCTGCTTTGTGCCTATTTCTGCAGACCAATGATACAATATTCACAGGTGGGAGGCATTTGAGATTTGGACTTTTACAAATATTTTTTATTTATTTGCAAGGAGGCTGGGCACAAGAGGGCCTCTTGCCTACCAACTCTGGATGCATGCATCACTTTATGTGGGTACTGGGGAATTGAACGGGGCCTACAGGTTTTGCAAGCAAGCACCTTAAACCGTTGAGCCATCTGCCCAATCCAGATTTAGGCATTTATCTGCTTATTTCCCAAAGTATTCAGAGCTTTGCCCTCTATGCCTAACACGAGGGAGGAGAAAAGGGATGAAGAGGAAGGCTGATTATGTGAAAAGAAGTAATTGGTCAGTGCTGAAAGATCCCACTTTATATCCATCCCTCTATCATGATTGTCACTACCTGAAAAGTCACATTATCCCCATCAGAAAAATGTGTAAAGAGAATCTTGGCCAAGACATGCCCATCAAAGGGTAGAATATGAAATCTAAAAGAAGGCTTCTCAAATTAATAATTTCTCTCTCTCTCTCTCTCTTTCACTCCCTCCCTCCTCTTTTGGGATCAAACCCAGGGCCTGTCTCATACATGCTACATGCTAGACAAGCACTCTACCACTGAGCTATACCTCCAATTCCCCCCCACACACATTTATTTTAATTACTTTCTTCCTTTTTTCTGGTTCATTGTAATATATAAACCTGAGTCCATCAAGATAACTGATGTTCAAAGTACCTACCTTCTTCTACATTTGGGTGAAAATACCCAAGAACATGGTCCCTAAAGTAAAACCTCCCATCACAGCCAAACTATAAGAGAAAAACAGAGATTTTCACGAAATCTACAAATCAACCAACATGTGACTTAGACTCCATTTTTAGGAATTCCCAATCTATACATGTTACACAGAAATAACCCCTTATTGAACCTCATCGTCTTGGCTAGTTTGGTAGTCTCCTTGGAAAGCAAAGAGATGAGCTAGTTATCTAAAACCCTGAAGAGTACCTGGTGGTCTAATAGCTACAGATGGAGCTGAGGAAGGGTGAGGTGCAAAGAGAAGCCATCAGCCTAAATGCACCACATATTCCATCTACATGGATTTACATAAACACTTGAGGACCAGAGGCAGAAAAAGGAAATGATACGTTGCTTTTCAGATATGTGATCTTGGATACATGACTTATTTTCTCTGAGCCTCGGGCTCTTTATTCATAGAATGAGAATAACGATCATGCCAACCTCCTAGAGATGTGTGGAGAAATAAGAGCTAATAGCAAAGTCAATAACAGTAACAATGAGAGCAAAACCAGTAACAGCTGTCTCCAAGAAGGGAGGTCAGAAGAAGGCACCATGAAAGAAGTCCAATTACCTGGCTTAATCGCCTGCACTTCCTTCCTCTTAGATAACAGGGTCTCTCCTTCTCAGCCCTCTGGGTCATCTCTCAGTGTTGTTTCACTTCACTAATGTTCCTTCCCCTTCTCACAAGTTGAACAGACTCTGCTCAGCAAATGTTTGCTCCCCACAAACAGCTGCTGGTGTGGCAGCTCTCTGCCTGAGCCTTGGGATTTGCATGGATTAAGGAAGATACCAGTGACTGATGAAGCCCTAGAGGTCAAATAGATGAACAAGATTCACTAGAGAATTCCTCCCACTTCTCACCCACCAACCTGCCCCTCACCCTTTTCTTGTCTAGGCTCTCCTGCCTCCATCAGTAGAAACTCGGTGCCTAAATCAAGGGATTCACTGTCTTCACTTCCAGCTGACTTGATCACACTGTATGTTTTCTGGTCAGTTTTGGACACTTCATTGTGTGGGGATATTGACTAAGAAAGAAAGGGAAGATCTGACAGGAAGACCCAAATGAGGAAACTGGAATTAAGATTTTTGGAGGGCTGGAGAGATGACTCAGCAGTTAAGGCACTTGCTTTCAAAGCCTAAGGATCCACGTTTGATTCCCCAGTACCCACGTAAAGGCAGATGCACAAAGTGGCACATGCGTCTGGAGTTTGTTTGCAGTGGCTGGAGGCCTTGGCATGCCCATACTCTTTCTCTTCTCTTCTCTTCTCTTCTCTTCTCTTCTCTTCTCTTCTCTTCTCTTCTCTTCTCTTCTCTTCTCTTCTCTTCTCTCTCTCTCTCTCTCTCTCTCTCTCTCTCTCTCTCTCTCTCTCTCTCTTGCGCTCTCAAATAAATAAATTTAAAAAAAAAAAGAGTTTTGGACTTGGTTCCAGAAGGCCTTAAAGAAGTAGGATACCAGGAAACCACAGACTATTCCACTTAAAGAACTGTCTTCTGTCAGAGCTATCCAAAATTAGGAGAATCTTTCATATAATAGAGATGTTTGAGCCCAGGGTGTTGTAATAAACATTGAGGGTGTAACAGAATATAGGTTTTTACTTTTTTTTCCCCATCTGCAAGTTTTCAGTTGGTTTTTAGTTTGGCTTTGCCCCCCATCCTCTACTGCCCTCTTAGCTGAGCGCTAATGAGGTTTAGAAAAGCATGAAATTCTTACCAGTTGATGTGCCTTGGGAAAATCACTTACCCAAAAAAGAGATTCTGGGGCTGTGTTCTGAGGTATGTGGATAAAGGGAGAGGTAATAAATAGATCAAGTTTAGCAATGTAGTCTCTCTCTGTCTCTCTGTCTCTCTCTCTCTCTCTCTCTCTCTCTCTCTCTCTCTCTCTCTCTCTCTCTCTCTCTCTCTCTCTCTCTCTCTCTCTCCTAGAAGCTCATCAAGCTAAAAAAGACAATGACAATCTGCAAAGTGGGTCAGTATCTTCTTCCAGGGCAGGAATTTTTCTCCATGCATGTCGAAGGCCAGAAGATTTACAAGTACTTCACCTCTCTTCTATCTCCTTAAGAGTAAACTCTATGGCATCTGCAGGTGTCCCATGTGCCTCCATGTGTAGGGAATGTCCTTTCTTTCCAGGCATACCTAGTATAGACACCTGCTATTCAGACTGTGGGGACCTGGGTAAACTTTCTCTCTCCTCACTCCATGCCAATGGGGAAGTTTAGACCTGACTTAGTTAGGAGTGGGCTCTGTGTTTCATCAAATTGCTCCCCCAGGTTGGAGTGGGAAGAGGAAAAGGAGCACAAGGGTGTTGAACTAGACCTTGGTGATTGCAGAAAGACCACCTGGGTCTTGAAACTTGCCTCAGTGCCTCAGCCAAAAGAGAAGAGGAGGGAAGGGGAGAGGAGAGGAGAAGAGAGAAGGAGAGGGGAAAGGAGGGGAGAAGAGAGGAGAGGAGAGGAGGGGAAGGGAGAAGAGAGGAGAGGAGAAGGGGGAGGGGAGAGGAAAGGAGAGGAGGGGAAGGGAAGGGAAAGGAGAGAAGGGGAGGAGAGGAGAAGAGAAGAGAGGGGAGGGGAGGGGATGGGAGGAGAGGAAAGGAGAAGAGACTCCTCTAGGCTTCCTTGTGACCTGAACAGGAATCTGAGTTATTTCTCAGTGACTAGGCAAACATTTACACTTGTCACCAAAAATAATACTGAGAATGAAAGAGTCTGAGAAGGGAAGGAAAAAAAAGAAAGAAAAAGAACCAGGTATTTTCTTGCTTCCTAAGAGGAATCTAGTACTAAGAGCAGAAGACACACTGAGCAAAAGATTTATCTCTATAAAATAAAAGTCAAGCCTATACCCCTTTAACTTAAAGGGGGGGAGAAGGAAGGAAAACCTATCTTTATTGCAGATAAACTCTTATTCAAAAAGAATTATTTTTTAAAACAAAAAAATTTCTAGTGAAATGGAGTTTTCATAAGAGAAGATTTAGGAAGATACTAAAATATTGCTTTTGGTGAATTTATTTCATGCACATTAGAAAAATATTGATGCAGGGTTTCTTGTGTTCCAGGCTTGTCTTGAACTAGGTACATAGCCAAGGGTGGTCTTAAACTTCTGATCCTCCTGCCTCCACCTCCCAAGCACTGGTATTACAGGGGAGTGACACCATGCCTAGTTTATATGCTGCTGGGGATCAAATTTAGGGCTACATTCATGCCGAACAAGTACTCTACCAACTGACCTACATCTCCAGCAACACATTAGAAATTCTTAATTTTCTTTTCACTTGGCTTAGGATATTGAAGAACTCATAGCTGGGGTTAGTGTTAGACGCTTCTAATTAGATGCTGCTTTTATTTTTGTTTTGGTACCTTTTGATGTTTATAGTTATATTCAAGAAATAAAGTAATGCTAATTTTTTTTCTTTCCTGCTCAAGTTAAATATTACTGAACTATGGGTCCAAAATACCCAACAAAAAGCTAGGGGGAAGCAGGGCATGATGGCACAGGCCTTTAATCCCAGCACTTGGGAGGCAGAGGTAAGAGGGTAGCTGTGAGTTCCAGGCCAGCCTGTCAGCCTGGGCTACAGAGACCCTGCCTTGGGGGGAGGAGGAGGAGGAAGGGGAAAGGCAGCTATCTACGTCTTTGACATTGAAGAAAAAAATGTAACAGACACGATCACTGTTGCACACATTATTTTCTCTATCATATTTTAAATGGCTTTCCACTCATACTACTCTGAAGTTCCCTTTTTCACATCATCAAAATATACTCCAAAGAGTGAAAAAGAAAGCCGCACCAACAAACTCCGCCAAAATTGTTAGGTCCTTGCCCCTCCCCTCCTACCTTGCTTTCCTGTTAGTCACTGCTGAAGAATTTCTTTCAGGAGCTTCTAAGGAGCCCCTATTATAAAATACCCCCCCAGGTACAGCAGGGGATGGACAGGTAGCGTTCTCCCTTTCCCTCTACCTACAGCTTCCAAGGTCTATTTCTTTTAAAATATATTCTTATTTATTGACAAGCAGACACAGAGGGAATAAGCATGAATGTGTACACTAGGGCCTCTTGCCTCTGCAAATGAACTCCAGATGCATGTGCTACTTTGTGCATATGGCTTTACATGCATACTGGGGAACTGAACATAGGCCAACCCAGGCCAGTGGGCTTTGCAAGCCCCCAAGACCTACTTCAGTGGCATCAGTATCCTTTTGTGTAGATCCATGGGTGAAGGCAGGAGGATGCTCCCATCCTCGGTGGTACCCAGAGATGGAAACCAGTGATGACTACGTGTTTTCCTGAGGGTTCTCCGATGCTGCTGACAGGCATTGAGAGGGATGCTTCCTCTTGATTGTCCCCTTTCTGATCCAACAAACTGCATTCATGGCCCTGTGGAAATTCATCATACTGGTGCTGGAAAGGAGGGGGAAAACCTGTTTTTAGAAAAGAGGAAGTGAATCATCAGGGCTTCTATAGGAAGTTGGAGAAAGGATAAGAAGGTTGGGCATTGCTGTGTCTCTCTAGGACCTCACCTTATGGCAGACTTTCAATCCGTTTCCTAGGATTACAAACATACAGGGGGCTGTAGATCATCTCACATATTCAAAGTGAGGGACTTTACTTGGGTTTACACTTGCTAAAATAAAGGAAGCCCTAAAAAAACAACCCCACAAAAACTCTGTGGGAGTCATTCAGTAAGCTCTGCCTCCTTGACTAAGACAGGCACTATTAAAGCAAGGCTGAGGGGGAAACACCTCCCAAGTCCATGACCATTTTAACCCCACTTTCTTTATCATATTAATTCATTAACTATAGCAGACACCTTTTTTGGGGGGGATGACGTCTATCCCCTAAACAGAAAATTTTTCTTTACTATTCATTTATTCAGCAAATTTACTGAGTACCTGCTATATATCAGGTCTTGTCTTCAGCACTAGACACTGAACAGTGAACAAAGCAAACAAAAATCTCTACCCTGCTCAGTGCACTACACATGTAATCCTTGTATTCAGGAGGCTGAGGCAGGAGCATGTGAGCTGGAGGCTAGCCTGGGCTACATAACAAGACTCATCCTCAGAGAAAAACAAGGCTTGGGGATGTGGCTCAGTTAATAGAACACTTGCTTAGCATGTGTGTGTGTGTGTGTGTGTGTGTGTGTGTGTGTGAGAGAGAGAGAGAGAGAGAGAGAGAGACAGACAGACAGACAGACAGACAGACAGACAGACAGACAGACAGACAGACAGAGAGACCCTGGGATCAATCTTCAATATTGGAAAAAAATCCTTGCCATCATAAATCTTACATTCTCGAATGTCGGAAGAACAAAAGATTGATTTTCCTCTATGATACGGTACACCTATCACTGCTTTATTGTATTTGCTTTTTTTGGTCTCTTTGGAAGGAGTCCCAACTGTTACAATTTTACTGTGACTTTATCGAGGCAGTAGGGTTATCACACTGCTGACATGAAGAACACGCAGTTCTTGGCAGTCAGCCTTGGCAACCTGGATCCATCATCTCAACCCATGTTAGCTCATCACCAGGACCTCCTTCCCTCAAACGACAACCATTTACAGCAGCGTGTCCTGGCCCAGCAAGAGTAGAGAGACCAGGGCATGACCCCAGGACCAGGGCCCTTCCCCCGCCATCCCCAGGACCTGCGGCTCCACCAGGACTGGGCAATGGAGTTCAAGCCATTTCAGAGCTGAACTCTCCATGAACCAGGAAGGGAAGGGGTGGAGCGATTGAGGAAAGCCAGCAGGGGCCGCCTGGGAAGGCCAGTCTTCTGGGCGAACCTCCTTTCCTCAACTCCAAGGTGGAGGGTTGAAATGGAGCTGCCAAGCCCCAGCAAACTGAAGGGAGCAGAAGGCGCATGCTCCGTGGCCTCCCTCCCGCCACAGTTTCCCCTCCAGGCAGAAAAGGCTACCTGGGCTGGGAACCATCTGGACTCAGGCCAGAGATCATGAGAGCTTGAAGGAAATACAGAGAGTGATTTTAATTAGCTCGAATTAGGCCAGTAGAATATGCTCAGAGGAAAAGATGAGTTCAACTGCAGATATTAAATACTGGGAATGTGGGCCCAGAGGCCCAGAGAGTTCAGGTGACTTAGCCAAGGTTGGGAAGGAGGCCTGGGGAGAGTAGACTCAAGTCTCCTGACTTCTTCCAAAATTCGTTCTGTTATGAAAATCTGATCCATTTCTTTCCCAAACAAGAAAGCGACAATGGATGAGAGCCAGATATCAGCCGAAGTCTGCAGCTGCTTGAGCCTTTCTCTGTTCGTTCTCTCAGGGATGGACATTAAAGACTTTGCACCTCCCGTTTCTTGTCTAGCCCAAGATGCACTCTGATGGTGCGGCACATTTGGAGAGTCAGGGAAATAACAAAAGCTGAAGCTTCTAGGACACTGATCAAATTATGCAAGAGAGGTCATTCCAAGACAACGCTGGGAAAGCCAGGGGACAAATGTCTCCAACTGCCAGGGATGTCATTCTCCTGAACCTCGACTGGAATACGCTCTGAGGTTCATGCAGTGGGGTTGTGCGGTTGAGAACATCCCTCCTTGTAATATTCTCTCTCTCCCTCCCCCCTCCTCTCTCTCTCTCAGACTAACAGACTTTAAAATATTTTTAAATTTATTTATAGCTTTATGTGGGTGTCTGAAGAATTTTGAACCCAGGATGGCAGGTTTTGCAAGCAAGCACCTTTAATCACTGAGTTATTTCCAGGCCCCTTTAACACTCTCTTAACTATACTAATAATGCTTAACTGATACTCTCTTAACTATAAGGCCAGTATTCTATGGGGACTCCCCTGGATCCTTTTATTCATAATTATTTTATTTCCTGGTAGCAAGCCCTATGGCTTTGGTTCCAAATGGGTCTACTAGTGGAGTACAGGGGATGAAGGCTTGCTTCTATTATGCAAAGACTAAAATTAGTGTGAGAAGGTAAGGGGAAAATGCAAGGGGTTGGGGAGATGGCTCAGCGATTAAAAGTACTTGCTTGAAAAAAATGCATTTGTGACCATATAAAATGGGAAATCTCTACTGAACACTTTACTATATGCCGGACAGCATCCCAAGTACTTCTAATATCTATGACGTTGTCTTCAACACCTTCCATTGTACATCTGAAGGACTGAAGGACAGGCAATGCACAAGGAAATGGGCTCACCTGAGCTCATACAGTAGTGGAAAGGGAACCACACTGAAAGGTAAGTTGCCCTCCACCACTCCTTTTAAGATTTCTTGTCCATCTTCCAGGAGTGCAGAAGGGAGGGAAAGGGTATAAGAGACTCTTGTGCAACAGATGGGCAAACTGAGATCAGAGAACAGAAGAATTCTCAGTCAGATAACCTAAGGTGTTTTCAGATGCCAAGAAGGGAATGCTTTCCTATCTGTCAAGGATCAAACAAGATGTGGGTGTGAGATGCGGCATATTCAAGGTGCACCAGTAATAGATCTAGAAGCAAGCATATCCCTTGGGGGTTGACTAGGTATTGAGGCAGGGTCTCACTCTAGCCCAGGCTGGCCTGGAACTCATTCTGTAGCCCAGGCTAGCCTCAAAGCAATCTTCTTACCTCAGCCTCCCAAGAGATGTGATTATGTGTGTGAGCCACCATACTCCATTTAACATATCCCTTTTGATATTGATAGTTATTATTCTACTTGTTTATTAGACCACGTTCCAAGCATTGTATGCATATTAACTCAATCCCAACACCAGTCCTATGAAATGGGTTGACATACCTTATACCATTTTGTACATAGTATAACCGGGCACAGGAAATTAATAGGCAACTTGCTTAAAACTTACGAAGCTAGCAAAAGGCAGGGCTTGGACTGCAATCTAGGTATCCTGGTCATGTTCCCAACTCCTTGGTCTTCCTTTCTGGGTCATCCTGATCACTCTCATGTCTGACTCTCAGCATCCACACTTTCCTCTCTGTACTGGCTCTGACCAACCACCCAGTGGTAACTGGCACAAGAAACATCCACAGTAAAGAAATCCTAAAATTACAAGAAGAACTTGAGGGTTAAAAAAACTTTCTCCCTTGCCTAGAAGATCACAGGGCTTTACAAGGAGAACAAATGCTTAAGATAAAAGCAAATAAAAAAGAAAAAGTTCACACTTGGACTGAGAAGCAGATGGTACTGGCTGGGGTGGAGTAACGACTTTACCCACAAACCTGGTGGCCAGTGGTTGGGAGGCATTGTTCCTTGGTGCCTCAGAAACATTGACAAACTTTCAACCAGCCCAAAGAATTCTTCTTCCCATAAATAATGAAGATGGTGCATGTGTGTGTGTGCGCGCGTGTGCTTGTGTGTGTGTGTGCGTGTGTTATTTTTGACTTGGTAAATGGAGATGTGAGGGTGGGTAGCATTAAATTTTTGCCAAAGAAAAGTGTCTATTTGAACAGTGTGGAAGAGTCTATAAGTGAAACATTTGGGCATTTATATTGAAGAGTTCACCAGGGAAAAGCACCAATTTGAATCAATTGGAACAAATTGTATTATTTGTTTACCATACACTGCTTTGACATTTATGATAGGAAAAATACATAGTGATCTCTTCTTCCTCCAAATAAACACGGTCCTGTACACCTCAGGTTGGAAGTTAGGAGAGTATACAGTCTCAGGAAGTCTCTAGATCGTTGCATCCAAGGAGATGGGAGATGAGATTCCTGGTGAATTATTTCGAGCCTGCCTTGTGTTAATGAAGAATTGATTTGCCCCTGCCCCCTCCCTCCCTGGAGGAATTTGATGGTTCTTTGCTCTATTACCAAAAATCAAAGGCTCCAACCTTCGCCTTTTCTCCTGGCCCTTTCCATCACCCCTCCCCCCAGGACCTGTCATCCTAAGCCTGAAACCTAGATCCACCAAACTTGTGCCCCAACTTCCCCCTAACCACTGCACTTCCTCTCCTCCGCCTTTCTGGCTACTTGTCCAATACAATGGTTAGAGACTCCACAAATACCCCACCCAGAAGGCTCTAACGGATTCCTATTAGATGGCTTCAAACAAGGAGAGTTTGGTTTCCATAGACCCTTGCTCTGTCCTCTCCCATCAAGGTGACCAACCCCTTTGGGGGAAGCCAAGCTTGGTGACTATTTCATTTAAAAGCAGAAAAGCAGTTAACAGATTTTTTTTTTTAAAGACAGAGGGCAAGGAAGCAACCTCTGAGAAAGAAAGACTTCCTGTGGCATTACTTCCCTTCCTCCCCAGCTGGGCAGTGAAATTATTGATAATGTGGTTACCAACTTCATGAGGGAACAAAAATGTTCAGTGCTGCTCATGTGCACTCGGCCCTTTTGCCTTCCTTACAAAAGGCATGAATTAAACAGATGGGGAGGGGGACAGGATGAGACACCGAGGCACCCCTGGGTGTGGTCCTGGCCCTGGGGCTTAGGAGAATCAATAGATCGGGCCCTGGAGTCCGGAGGTCCGCCTCGCGAGCTGGAAAAGGGGCCACTGCGGACAGTGAGCGCGCTGGCAGCTCGGCTCGCAGGCGGTCTCGGAGCCTCCAGAGCCCTGCCCCCCGCCTCTGTCGACCAAAGGTTTGCCCAAGAGACGACCGACCGAGAGACAATAGTTGCACCCCAGGCTTGTTTGGAAAACGCAGGTCAGCTGGAGATCACTGGGCTCCAGATCGCCTGCACCTTCCCAAGCCACCTGGGCTACCCTTCTTTCTCCGACCCCTGGCCCCCACGCAGCCCTGTCCGGGTCACCTCCACACTGGAGACCCGGGGTGTTCACCTTGAGCTCCAGGGATTCCATTGAATGGCTCGGTGAAAGGATCCCAGGAGCTGGCTTGAGGTGGGGGGGGGGGCTTAACCTTTGTACCAATTGGGAATTTGTCAGC
Organism: Zapus hudsonius; assembly: GCA_004024765.1. Taxonomy (NCBI): domain Eukaryota; kingdom Metazoa; phylum Chordata; class Mammalia; order Rodentia; family Dipodidae; genus Zapus; species Zapus hudsonius. Next base: position 89,106 of record PVHP010001718.1, on the reverse strand, counting down.
GATCCATCCATCTTCCGATTCTGGGCAAGAATGAGGAGCGCAAAGGCTCACTCAGCTCCAAGCCTGACAACTTCACTTCCAGATCCCAAGCATGCCAGGCCTTAAGGGGAAGAAAAGACAGAGTCCCCTGGGCCTTGCCCCACACTTCCTCCTCCTCCTGACACCTCCAAACCTGTTTTTCTCTTTTCCTGTCTTTCTCTCAAGACCAGCTCAGAACTGTCTCACCCCACCACCTTTTTGGGTTTTCCCATTGACCAGTGGACTGCTAGGCACACCCAGTAAGTCTTCTTTTTCCAGCTGAAATAAAAGCTCAGCTTCTTAGGACTCAGCCACCATGTTGGAGTATGAGTCCTCCACCACCCCTGGATGGATAGCTGAAGCAGGAAGGAAGATGGGAGTAACACAGACTTTATTGAAATGAGGTAGTTGGAAATACAGAGAGAATCTGGCTTGCTGGGGGCTCAGTTTTCCAGAAACATCTCCACTGTCTCCAAAGTTCAGAGCAATGCTTGAGGCTGTGCACCACACCCAGCCCCTCACTGGGTAGGGGTAGACCTGGAAAAGGAGGTCCCTGGGTTTTTCTGAAGGCAATAAATAGGGGGGTGGGGTTAAGTGGGGGAGTACCTGCCCCTTCCTAGTTGGGGCTGGCTAGAGGCAGTTCTTGCACAGTGTTCCAAGTCTCTGGAGTGCCAAGTACAAAACACTTTGGTGGTTTAGTGGTGAGGTCACTAGTGGGAGGAGGCAGATCTCCCAAGACAACCTCTGGAGGCTGCATTAGTGCAATAGAAATGTGCCCGGAGAGGGTTAATGGGATGGCTTGGGAGGAGGAGGCTTTTTGGTTTGTCACAAGGCAGCTGGCGCTATTGTAAAGTCTGTGGCAACTTGACTGGATTAAGGATCAAAATTAAGGATTAGCGGTAATATGCCTGCATTCAAACACGTCTCACACAGGAAAACCCAAGGCCTCTCTCTATCCCAGGCCTAGAAAGGGGCATGGTGGTAAGAGTGCATGAGGGGAATCCTCCAAGCTCAAAGGCACTGAACTGAAGTTGGAAGGGAAAAGAGAATCCAGGAGGATGGGCTGGTTTTCCCATCCACGTGTTGACCTTGAGAGGATTTCCAGATCAAAGCCCTTCCCTCCCATCTTTGATAGGTTGGGCATCTTCCAGGCCTCTGGGTCTGTACGATCCCCAGTCATCAGTCTCTTCCCACCCCACCCCCCAGATCTGAGAAAAAAAAATGTTTCCCCACTTCCTAGGCAACTTTAAACTGTACCCCCAGCCTTAGGGGGATCACCCACTGGGGTTGTGAAGTTGGGGAGAGCCTAGTAGGATGGCCCAGTCCTGGAAGCCCCATCAGTTCAGTTCAGGAAGTGATGGAGCTGGGCGAGGCTTCTGGGGAGGTACATGTGGACTGGTCCGAAGTGTCTCCCACAGCTTCCTTGGGGCATCCTGGTGGCACTGGGGGCATCCGGCCTCCCTCTCGCTCCCGCTTCTTCTGCTTCATGCGTCGGTTCTGGAACCAAATCTTGACTTGTGTTTCATTGAGCTCCAGGGTGGCAGCGATCTCCACTCTCCGGGCCCGGCTCAGGTACTTGTTGAAATGGAACTCCTTCTCCAGTTCGGTCAGTTGGCGCGTGGTGAAGTTAGTGCGGAGGCCGCAGGGCGCGCCCAGACCCAGCTCGGACACCTTGGCTAGGGGCGGGGCAGAAAGAAAAGCCACATCAATTCTCACCTCTTTTCCCTCCCTTCCACAATCCCCAGCCCACTCTGTACCCCCCACTCACCATTCTATCCAACTTGGGTTCCCATAGTCCCCCCACGGATCTCCACACCCCCTTAATAACCTCCAAATCATCCTTATACCCACATTCACCCAGATCCTGGAAGTCCTGGGCCCTAACTGGGCACACAGGCCAGGGAGTAGCATGTAGATGGTGACCTACTTGGGGGGGGGGGTCACTCGGCACTTCTTGGACGGGGAAATCTTACCTGATCGGAAATGGTTAAGTGCCTTTACCAGCAGCAAGAGAAGAGCCCAGTCCAGGCCCAGGACCTACAGTGCAGGGACCACTGTATGGCCCTGGCCAAGGAGAAGAGGTGACCACTTCTGAGCCCTACCTGTCTTAGGTGGGTTTCTCTTAACCTTCATCCAGTCAAAGGTCCGAGCTGTGGGAGTGCCGGATTCTGACGGGAAGGGAGATTCCTTGTCCTCGGGGAGGAGATCGGCATATGCGGGTGCGAAGCTTGTCGTCTGGTCGGTCCCATAAGGGGGCTGCGGTGGAGGGAATGGCCCCAGGCTCACTCCACCCGCTCCGTAGCCGTCGGGTAACCCTCCTAGCTGGGCTCCGTAGCTCGATGGATGAAAATAGCTTCCATCTCCTTCCGATTGACCCATAGGGTAATACTGAGAAGACCCATAGCTTGGGTTGCAGGCTACCGGGGCATACCCCGAGGGCGTGGAGCTTGGAAAGGACACCCCCAACGTTGAAGGTGGCTGCTGGGTGGGATAACCCGAATTCTGCTGGAGAGCCTGGCCGGACAGTCCCCCACCATAGCGGCTGTCGCCTGCGCCTGCGCCTGCGTAGCTGTCAACCGAAGGAGCTGAGCAGGGAGGGAAAGCGGTTGGGGCGCTGTAGGCGCTCGGTCCCCGGTTACAGAGTGGGTACTCTAAGAAGGAGTTCATCCTATTATAGTCCATGCGTGGAGGCCGCAGGAGGGTCCGCCCGTTTGGGGGAGACACCCTCTTGCCCTACAACCTTTCGGCAGTATGTCACAGCGCTGAGGCTTGCATCCATGGCCTGGGCCAGCTAGCCTGGGCCAGCAGCTCCCCTAGGAAGGGGATAGGGAGTGGGGGTGGGGGTACATGTGATCTCTCCCAGGCCAATGGGCTAATCGGGCCAGAGTTTGGCAGCCCCAGCGCCCATCCATCACCCCCCAAGCATTAGCATGACAAAGACACTTCAATCACCCTCAGCCCATCCATCTGAGAGCGACATGGAAGCTTCAAAAACATCTTTCTTCAAAGACTTTCAGAAAGAAGGGACCAGAGGGAAGGGGGGGTAGAAGAATATTCAAGACTTTACTCCCCTCCCCACCCCCAAGGTCTTCAATAGGCTCCTGGATTATTAGATTTGGCCAAATTCAACCCAGCTGCCCCTCACTCTTCTCACCCCTCAAAGAAGCCTTGCCCTCCCCAAGTCCGTAGACCAGAAGTGAGGGATCCCAACTCTTTACTTTGCTCAGAACCCCCATTTCATGTTTCTCCCAATTTGTCTTGGGGTGATGGGCTAGGACAGCCGGTTGAGGTTTGTTATCTTGGGACAAATGGATGACTGTGAATTGGGGAGGGGGTGCAAAAACACCTAAGGGTGTGAGGCAGGGTCTAAAATTCAGAGGAAGAAGTCATTAAGTGAGGAATGGGAAAATGACATTTCAAGGGAGCAAGGACTACACGAATGTGGAGGGAGGAGAAACACCCCATTCCTCGCTCTTTATTCTCTGCATAAACGTTCTCTCCTCATTCACACATCCATTTCTCTCCCTCAGCCTCTCTTTATATTCACTCTGTCTCAATCCATCTTCCTGTTCGTCCATCTCTCTCCATATTTATATTCTTTCCTACCTATCTATCAACTCATCTCTCTAGATGTATTTATCCTCTCTCCAGCCATCCACAGCTGTAGCTGGCTCACTCGCTCAGACTTAACTCCTTATATCTCTCCAGAGAGCAGCAACATGCAGAACTAGGTGATGTTTACCAGAGTTGGGGGCTAAGAGGAAGGGGATTTTTTTATTCTTTCCAAAGTGTTTAAAACTAGTGCAAACTGAATTCCTCCTACCCCTCTCTCCTTCATTAAAGTCCTTCCACAAAGTTTAAAAAGAAATCCTAAGCTTCAAATTCAGAAATTCAATGCCAGTTAAGTTGTAAGCATTATTCACATTTTCCATGAATGATCTAGGGAACATGCTTAGAGAAGGGGATAACCTGTGCAGCTCTCCCGGCCCTAAATTCTAAGCTAAGGCTAAGGCATGAGGCAGTACCTCTTTTTGCTCTGTATCTGTTGGGTTCCAGTTGGGGGGGGGGAGTGAGGAGAAACAGGAAGTGCCTTCCTCCTCTCTGATACCCTGGATAAGACTAGAAAAGAAGCTCTTAGGTAGAGTCCATTGATTCTCTCCTCCTCCTCCTTCGGGGACTCTGAGGACAAGCGCTTGGCGCAATCCAACACCCACACTCATTTGTAACCTGTCAGGGTGTCTGCCTGGCCGGAGGTCTCAGGCCAGAGCTAGGGCAAGTCCAGGAGGGCAAGAGTTCATGAAGGAATCTCTGTAAACAGTGGAGCTCAGGAAAGGAAGGGAAAGCAGGTGGGACAGGCTTCCTCCCCTTGAAAAAAAAATCAGGGTGCACATTCATCCCTCTTCAAAGGCCACCAAAGCTGTCTCCAGCTCCATTCTCTCCATCTTGCCTGCTCCCATTCCCCCTGGTCACCCTTCTTTCTGGCTCTACAGTTCCCTCCTGCCTTCTCTTCTGGATCACAGAATCACTCTGCCTTTCTTTTCCTTTAACTGTGAACCTCGCTTAGTCCCCCGCCTAGGAAAGAGCCCAAAGCACCTCACTGATCCCCCCCAATATCACTTTTGCTCTGCTTTAGATTCAGACAGGCTAGGCAGAGTGGGAACCAGTTAGGAACTTGTTAAAGAAAGATGCAATGGGGGAGGGGAGAAATGTTCACTTGCCAAAGAAGTGTCTGCAGACAAAGGAAAGGAAGTTGGAGATGAGGAGGGTGACTTGGAACAGGATCCAAAAAAGGTCTGTTGAGGGCTGGAGAGATGGCTCCGCAGCTAAGGTGCTTGCCTGCAAAGCCTAATGACTGAGGTTCAATTCCCCAGTACACACATAAAGCCAGATGCACAAGGTGGCACATGTGTCTGGAGTTTGTTTGCAGTGACTGGAGGCCCTGTCATGACCATTCTCTTTCTCTCTCTTAAATAAGTAAATAAATAAAATACTTTTTAATAAAATATTTTTAAAGAAAAAAGGAAAAGAATTATCGGAAAGGGGAGCAAGATTTCTTTCTATTTCATATTTAGTGGGAGTGTTTGTGGTTGCCCTTATACTTTAAGAGGTTCTCCACAAAGGATGAGACTCTTAGCTGGGGAGAACTAGGAATTGTCCTCTAAGCCCAGATCTGAGCTAGGTCTCTGTCTGGCCAGGCCCCACTGTTTCACTCCCCACCTTCTCTTCACCCTGGAAGAACCTTTGCACCCAGTCACTTGGCTTCCTAATGAAGGAGCCAACCTGAGGTGTTAAGGAAGTTCCAGATCTATTCAGTAAAAATGCTCTAATCTGTCCAAGATTTCAGGGAGATATATTCTCCCATAACAACTGAAGTCACCAACCCTCAATAACAGCAAGAAAAAGCTGAGCAAAACATTACAGGTCAAGTGGGCTGGGGAGATGGCTTGGTGGTTAAAGAGGCTTGCTTGCAAAGCTTGCTCACCAGGGTTCAATTCCACCTATGCAAAGACAGATGCAAAAATAGCTCAGGAATCTGGCATTTGTTTGCAGTGGCAAGAGACACTTGTAGGCCCATATATACATACGCACGTGTGCGTGCACACACACACACATAAATAAATAATTTTTTTGTTTGTTTGTTCCAGGTAGGGTCTTACTGTAGCTCAGGCTGACTTGGATCTCACTCTATAGTCCCAGGCTGGCCTCAAACGCAGTATCAATCTTCTTACCAAGTGCTTGAATTAAAGGTGTGTGCCACCACACCCTGCTTATATAATTGTTTAAATATTTTATTGGCTTATTTATTAGCAAGGAAAGAAAGAGAATGAGAATGGGCATGCCAGGGACTCTAGCCACTACAAACAAAGTCCAGATTCATGTGTCACTTTGTGCATCTGGCTTTACATGGGTACTGGGGAATCGAACCCTGGTCATTAGGCTGTGCAGGAAAGTGCCTTAACCATTGAGCAAGCTGTCCAGCTCAAATAATTTTTTTAATGTACACGTTAATGGCAGTGATGGCTTTGGTGGCTTAAGTTCTCTAAATTTCACTATGCTGTCTATTTCATCCCTGAGTCTTGGCACTTCCCTTCTTGTAGCAAGCCTTTATAACATTCGACTTCCTGCAGGCTCTTCAGCAGAAAAGGACTTGGACCCAAGAAGTTCAAGCTCAGTTTCTTTAGGTTCTCAAGTCTCCTTCTCCATAGAAGCTTCGATGGCTGGTGACCTGTGCACTATAGAATTCTCTAGCTGGTCAAATGGAATTCACCAGAGAGTCTGAGTCCATCTTACACTCAAAATAAAATAAAGTCAAATCCTAGTTTGTATTATCTATGTCAACATACATGGGAGAATACTGGGCTTTTTTAGAATTAAGATTATCTTTTCTTAAAAATTTAGGCAGGCTTGCTTGAATTTACTAAGTAGCCTTGAACTCCTAAGCCTCCTGCCTCCACCTCCCAAGTGCTGAAATTATAGCTACATGCCACCATGCCAGACCCAAAATTATTTTTGAGGGTAGCTGGCCTTTAAGCAATGAACCACTGTAACCAAAACAGAAATGTGTTCTAAGTTTAAATCTCAGATTTTGGTCCTTTCTATAGAGGAAACTGCTTAGGCTGGGGGCAGGGTTGTTAGGAGCAATCTGACAGTTCTTTCATGAAAACTCAAACACATTTATCTGCACTGTCCTGGCCATACTTTCATAAGGCAAAACTCAGGATCAACCAGGCATGGTGACTGAGGCCTGTAATCCCAGCACTCAAGACCCCACTGAGGCCAGCCTGGGCTACAGAATGAGTTCCAGGACAGGCCTGGCTAAAGTGAAATCCTACTTCCAAACAAACAAGCAAGCAAAGGCCAGAGCTTCAGAATTATAAGGATATTCGGGGTTACAATTTTCCCAGGACAGGAGATGGTTTCCTGCTACTACTGGAGAAGGGAAAGAATAGGAATTCAGTGAACTCAGGAACAAGAACACAAGCTAATCCAGCTGTCATGAGTGTGACTGAGACTCCAGTGGTGCCTATTTAATGGATGGAATGAGACTGAGATTCCTGCCTGGAATATCTGAGTTCAAACCCTTGCCAGGCCACTTCTCAGCATTTGAACATTGAGCAAGCTCCTTGACTTCTCTTAAGTTTCATTCAGCCTCAGAAAAGAAGAATAGGTTTAATATGACTGACTATACTGCATTTTTAGTAGGATTAAAGCGAACAAGAAAATATCAACCATGGAAAATTCTAGAGATGTATAATAACATTACATGCACATTCTGAAATAGTGAGTCGGTCTTCTGTTTTTTAATATAACTAGCATATTAAAATATGGAAATAGGAGATAGGAGAATAGCATATGTGCACTTTTTATGTAACATCAACATACATTATACAATATGTACTTTATCATATGTAAATTTCATTGAAAATGGAGAGGGTTGGCTGTGTTTAGGCAGAGAGTTTTCTTATAAGCTAAAGGGTGTGTTTTTTTTTAAAAAAAAAAACTGAAGTTTAATAATCTAAAAAGAACCCATGACAAAATTACACTAGAAAAGATTAGATGTTGGAGAGAAATTATTGATTTTTCCAAACATTTAGTGAAAGTTTTCCAGGGAGAATGTTGTCTTTCTTTCTTTTATGGTATTTGGCTTAGAAACTGTCCTTCTGAGGAGGGAAGGGTTTAAACCAGACTTCTTGGATTTAGATAGTTCAACAGGATGCAAACTTGTCTCTGGAGTGAATGATTGGGAATATAATTAAATGACAATTGGAATCTTTCTAAAAGAAAAGCTTAGAGTGACATGAACAATCAAAATAATTTCCTGCTTAACTGGTAGAGAGTACTTACCTTAGCCCTGATGCAATTCCCAGCAGTGTGAAAAATAAATAAATAATAGAACTATACTGATAAGATAATTAGATTTATTCAAATGTGATGATTTTGACCAAAATATCTACTTTGAAATCTTATCAAAACATGTTCAAGGAGCCTGGCTGGGTAGCACACATCTTTAATCCCAGCATTTGGGAGGCAGAGGCAGGAGGATCACCATGAGTTTCAAGGCCACCCTGAGACTACATAGTGAATTCCAGGTCAGCCTGGGCTAGAGTGAGACCCTGCCTTGAAAGAAAGAAAGAAGAAAGGAAAGAAGGAAGGAAAAGAAAAGAAAAGAAAAACATGTTCAAGGAACTGAGGATGTAGTTCAGTTTGTAGAGTGTCTGCCTAGCATATATGAAGCCCTGGGTTCAATCCTCAGCATTGAACAAACTACGTGTGATCTCAGGAGATAGAGGCAGGAGGATCAGACATTCAGGGTCACCCTCAGCTACAAATGGAGTTTGAGAGCATGAGAGCAGCCTGGGTTACATCATCAAGAGACCCTGTCTAAAAAAAAAAAAAAGCTTGATCAAGCTGAATTTGGATCTGTATGACTGTCCAGGCTAACTTTTCTGAAGTGGTGATTAGAAACTGGAGGGAGCAGCTGTTAGGTCTACTTTAGGCACCAAACCCCTAGCTCACCATTGAGAGTGGAGAGTGGGTGATGAGCAGAGCTGGGTTGAAGAAGTGAATGGAGGATCTGGGCTGTAAGGGCCTTAGTAGGTAGAGGGGGTGAGGTAGGGTCTTAAGGGCCACCTCCCACAAAGCGAGAAGACGCCTTTGACAAATGAGAGCACATTTCAAGAAGCCATGCAATGGGACCAATGATCTGGAAGAATGATGGACAGGGGGAATTAAACTAGGGCTGATCGGGGAAACTCAGCATTTGTGACAGTGTCTATGTTCTCATGCCAGTAACCAGGTAAAAGACCATTGGATCACGTGCCAAAGAAAAAGTTCAATGAAAAAGTTCATAGTGGCACACGCCTTTAATCCCAGCACTCGGGAGGCGGAAATAGGATTGCTGTGATTTTGAGGCTAGCCTGGAACTACAGAGTGAGCTCCAGGTCAGCCTGGGCTAGAGTGGAACCTTCCTTAAAATCCCCCACCAGAAAGAAAAGAAAAAGTAATATTTCAATGATCCTTTTAATATAGAATAGCTTACTCTTTTTAAACAAATAGTCAGATGTTGAGGGAAGATGGCAGAGGATGAAAGCCAGAGAGAAAGTTGGCTAGGGTACCTCTAAATATTCATACTTATTAAATACATGACAGCTGGCACATAATACTCCTTCCAATGATGTTCTTGTTGAAAGGACTTAAGTAATGATTGTGGGCATGGTTGTTGGCATAAAGATATAAATTGAGGGCTGCAGATACAGCTCAGTGATTAAAGGTGCTTTTGCTTGCAAAGCCTGCTGATCCAGGTTCAATTCTCCAGTACTGGATGCAAAAAAATGTAAAGTCACATGCACAAAATGGCACATGTGTCTGTAGTTCCTTTGAAGGGGCAAGAGACCCTCATGTTCCCATCATTCATATTCTCTCTCTCTCCAAATGAGTAAGAATATATATTTAAAATATTTATTTATTTTCAAGGGAAATTATTTATTTATTTATTTATTTATTTATTTATTTATTTATTTATTTATTTATTTGCAAGAGAGAGAGAATAGATAGGCCAGAGTTTGGCACTGCAAATGAACTCCAGATGCATGCACCACTTTGTGCATGTGGCTTTACGTGGATACTGGGGAATCAAGCCTTGGTCATTAGGCATTTCAGGCAAGAACCTTAACCACTGAGACATCTCTCCAGCCCAAGAATATATTTTTGAAAGAGAAAAATTGGGGGCTGGAGAGATGGCTCAGTGGTCAAAGGTATTAACTTGCAAAGCATGATGGCTTGGAGTTTGATTCCCCAGTACCTACTTATAGCCAGATACACAAAATAGCACAGGCATCTGGAGTTCCTTTGCAGTGGCAGGAAGTCCTGGTGTGCTCATTCATATTCTCTCTCTCTCTCTCTCTCTCTCTCTCTCTCTCTCTCTCTCTCTCTCTCTCTTTCTCTCTCCCCAAGTAAATACATAAAATATTTTTAAAGAATACTCTTTTTTAAAATATTTTATTTATTCATTTTCAAGCAGAGAGAGAGAGAGAGAGAGCGAGAGCACCAGGGCCACCACCTTGTGGGTCTGGCTTATGTGGGTACTGGGGAATTGAACCCAGGGCCTTAGGCACTGGAGGCAAGTGCCTTAAACTCTGGGCCATCTCTCCAGCCCACATGAAATTTTTTTTCTTTTTAAAAAATATTTTATTTATTCATTTTCAAGGAGAGAGAGAGAGAGAGAGAGCACCAGGGCCACCACCTTGTGGGTCTGGCTTATGTAGGACCTGGAGAATTGAACCCAGGGCCTTAGGCACTGGAGGCAAGTGCCTTAACCACTGAGCAATCTCTCCAGCCCAAAATATTTTTTTAAAGATACAATTTAGAGGCTGAAGAAATTGCTTGGTGGATAGCTCAGCAGTTAAGGCTCTTGCCTACAAAACCTAATAACTTGAATTTGATTTCCCAGTAACCACATAAAGCCAGATGCACAAAGTGGCACATGCATCTGGAGTTTGTTTGCAGTGGCTAAATGCCCTGGTGAACCCATTCTCTCTCTGTCCACTCTCCACTTGCAAATAAATAAATTTTAAAATTTTTAAGTAAAAATAAAATAAAAGACAAATTAAACTTGTTAAAATGATTCCATCAGATATGGAGGTAGGCTATTGTCAAACATCAAGAGTCATCTAAGAGCATAATAACTCTATCCAGAATCAATATTTAATGCATTACTTCTGAAGACTAACAAATATGCCCCTGGAATATATTAATGCAGGTTACATGAGAAACATTTAATTCTTCCACTTATTTCACACACAGGTCCAGAAAGGGGAAAGGGACTTGCCTGGGCATAAGTTAACTTTTCTTCAAAGGACTTTGGGTTATCATGATTGCAAGTAATTCCTCAACCTAATGGTCCTTTGCTTTCACCATATTAATGAGCTATGTCTCTTAAAAGAATGATTCACTAAGGAACATGGCAGACTGACCAGAAGCTTTCTGGACTACACTAAAACCTTCCCACTCCAAATCAATTTATAACCTATCTATGGTACACACCACTCCCAGTGGGTCCTGACCCAAAAGGTACCCAGACAGGATGGAATAAGTAAGTGCAATTGCCTGGCACTACCCTTGAGCCTACCACCACTGCCAACTGTCCCTACTTAGAAAGCACTCTTCTTCCTCTTCTTCTCCATAGCCAACAGAAGAAAAAAAATCTCAAGCTAAAATGGATAGAATGACCTCAGACATGAAAGGAAGAAAAGATCATTTGGAACTCAGGTGTCTTGAACCCCACATTGGTAGATATCTCTTGAACTTGAAGCTGGGAAGAGAAATTGAAGATGAGTCTTATTTCCTTTTGGAAATGCATTTTCTCTTTTATTCTGCTGTAGTATCACCAAAGATGGGGATGATGAATTTTGGCTTAAAGGAAAGAAACAGAAAAGTTATGAGAGAATACCAACTCCTCTCCAATAAGCAGCCTGGATTTCCTGGATTGGAAACTTCTCAGCCTAGCCTAGCATATTGGAAATGCATCCATCTAAAGAGGTAGATAGAGCCTTTGCTGGACCCTCCTGGATCCCCATTCATTGTTGTTCCCCTATTACTACTGCTTGCTTACTTTCTTGATGTTTATTTGAGGTCGGGTCTGACTTTAGCCCAAGCTGACCTGCAGCTCTCTCTGTAGCCCCAGACTGGCCTCCAACTCATGGTGGTGATCCTCCAACACAGCCTCTGGAGTGCTGGGATTGAAGGTGTGCACCACCACACTCTCCTACTACTTTTTTGAGAAAGATGCCTCACTCTGAAGTCCAGGCTTGTCTCAGATTCATAGAAATCCTCCTGCATCAGCTTCCCAAACTCTGGGATTGCAGACATGAACCACCACACTTTTCTCTCCTTCAATCCCCTCTTCTCCACACCCCCTCTGTCTCAGTTGGCCTGGAACTTATGATCTTCCTGCCTCAGCCTCCAGAGAAGTGATATTATAGGCATATACCACCATCCCCAGCTCTTAAAAAATTTTAAGCATGGGCGGAGTGGGGCAGAAAGCAAGGTGGCACTGTAATCTGTCTATCTCAAACTTTAATGCACCTTATAAATCATTTGAGAACCTGCTGAATGGTAGAATCAGACTCAGTAGGTCTGGAATAGGGCCTAAGAGTCTGCATTTCTAGCTAGCTCAGATAATGCTGACCCTGCTGGGCTTTAGAACAATCAGGATTTACAAAACTAAAGCCTTAGAGACCCCTGAGTGCTACAGACCAGAATCCCAGAATGGGCTTCTCTGGGGCTCCAGTGTTTTGGCATTGATAAAGGGTGTTCTTCTTTTGACCAAAGCAAGTTGGAAGGTGGGTAATTATAGAGATCTTTCTGGTCGTCTTGATCTTTGTAGCAACCTGCTACAGCTGCAAGAGCATTTTAAATTAGACCAAATTATCTAGTTTGGCTGTCCATAGAAATCAAAGCCCCAGCTGATATGTCTATCTCTTTTTGCTAGTGTAGAGAGGGCTTGTGTGCTGTGATTTTTTAAAATGTTAAACACTGCCCATGGGCATATTTTATGGAGAAATAAACACACAGCCCAATGAGATGTATGGTGTGGCTTTAATATATTGTATATTCACTTATTTATGGGGAAAATAAACACACAAACCAATAAGCTGTGTATTATTACTTTAATATATTGAATTTATTTCATACCTATATATTTTATGAGGGAAAATAAACTAATAAGATACATATTACTATAATAGCACATCTAATTGTTCTATATTAATTTATTTATGAGAGAAATAAGTGCAATTTAACATGACACGAGATTATTTAATGCATGAGATGAATTCTGTATTAAGACAGTTTAAGGGATTAAATTCCAGTTGGATAAAATGTGTGTACTTCCCACACTGGGGAACCCGTTAAAAAAATAAATAAAAGCACTAGGCCCGCCTCTTCCTATCCTGTGTGTCAAGACCTATGCTGGCTCCTGGCTAATCCTGACAGTTGCTTTCTCTCTGTGCCTGGTACTCACAGTCCTGATGGACCAGTCGAAAGTCTGGGAGGCCCAGAGAGAAAAAAAAAAAACTGCTTTTAGAAAAAGGCAGCATTGGCCAGGGAAGTAGCCCTGTGGTATCTCTTTCTGAGCCCGAGAAATATTAAATAAACCTGAGGAGGATAAATGGCTTTCCAGGGCCCTTTAAATCTCCACGTTCCGGAGACCAAACCGGGAGACAGATTGGGGAAGATCGATCCTGGCTTCCCGCTCACAGTTTACAAAGAGCCTGGGAAGGATGCGTTGGCGGGGCGGGCGACGGTGGGGTAGGATGTGGTGTGGAGATGGAAAATGAAGTTGTTGGTCTGCTTACGGAGAAAGCTTTGGCCTGGTTTCAAATCCCAGAGCAAAGGATCAAAAGCCCCTTCGGTGAAGCAGTCCCGGGTCCAAAGACCCGCCGCTCCCTCCCTCCCCTTCCCCTTTCCACGCCCACGGGGGCTCTCCATCCTGCTCGCGTGCGCGCATCCGTGGGGCTCATTGTTTTTTAAAGTCTAATTAATAATAACAATAATGATTTTAAACCTACGAGAGGGGGGCTCTCAGCCTGTCTTCCCAGCGATCGCAAGGATCCAGCGGGGGGAAAAAGTGGGGCGGGGGCGCACGGGGGACCCCGCGCGTCCCGCAGCCGCTGTCATGGCCGCCAGTCTCCTTCCATGCGCTTCCAGATGCCCGGCCCAGCGCCATCTTGAGCATCTTCCCTGCTAGCCTTGTCTCCCCAGCACTCATTCCACCATGCAGGCTAAAAGCCTTTCGAAGCTGCCCAGGTCAGCTTTGAGACAAAACCTCCACCCCTACGCCACTCGTTAGCCACCCACAGCCCCGGGGAGACCCTAAACCCGGGACTTGCGGAGTTGCCACCCTGGCTTCCGCACTGAAACACCTGAAACCTGCGAACTGGGAGGCGGGCGGGGGGGTCTCTCCTAATTCAATAACACCTCCAGGACCCTGGAGCTGCCTGTCCTTGCTTCTGTTCCCAGCACCCACCCGCCCACCTTTATTTCTAAACAGTGGCCAGGAACAAGCTTGCAGGGTCAAAGGATGTCTGTTGCGGGATGAAGTGGTGGCCAAGCTTCCAGCAAACTCCCAACTCTTGCTGGAATCCAGACAAGAGAAGTGGCCACCAAGTAGGACCACCTTTGTACCACCCGGACTTTGCTAACTGGGAAGAAGGGGCCCTGCTGTCGCTTGGGCCATTGAATCAGACCCACCCCGCGTGGGACATGGAGAAGGGAAGACTAGTCCCGAGGACTGGGTCCCAACACAAGCAGGCGTTTTCATTTTATAAAGACATTTATTTAATCTATGAAAATAATGTACAATAAATACTTTCCCCTTCCTATTATTAAAGAATTTTAATAAATAATCTACAGCCTAAAACGTAAAAAAGAGGAAAATAGGTCCCTCTAGTTCTTCGTTAAGAAAGCCCTCCCCCCCTAGAGTTTGATTATTCCTGAGTTTTCGTTGGAAGGCGTCTACCAAAGGGAATTTTTCAGCGTGATTTTAAAAAGAGAAAGAAAGGGAGTGGACTAAAAGCTAATTCAATAATACCTGAATTTTAGCAAAACACAGAAGCAAATGTGACTTGGGGCCGAGGAGGTTCGATATTCTCCTCCCCCCGACAGCCAGCCCCGGAGGATGGGGTGGAGAGGGTCGGGGAAGGAAAAGCCTAGGGGAACTGCAAGTCAACGGCACAGAGTGTGCTGGTGAAGAAGTCCAGCTCTTCCTCGGAAAAGGGGACCGGGCTGTCCAGAGAACCCTGGAGGCTGGGGGAAAGGCCTCCGGAGAGCTGGAGACAAGAGTCCGTGGCGAAGAAGTTGAGGTCGGGCAGGAAAGGCGAATCCTGCCGCTCCGGGAAGGCTTCTTCGGGCTTCGGGCTTTGCGGGCTGGATGCGCGCACGCTTTCTAAGCGATCTGCCAAAAACCCGGGCCCCGGCCGGACCTCGTGGGGATGAAAGCGGGGTTCCCGCACCGTCCCAGAGGCGGAAGGGCCTCCCGGACTGACCGCGGGCTCCTCCACCGGGTCTCCGGCATCTTCCAGGGCGCCCGGGCACACGGGCTCCCCGTCCGGCGGCTCTCGATGCTGCGTCTGCCGCTTGTGCTTCATGCGCCGGTTCTGGAACCAGACCTTGACCTGCCTCTCGGTGAGGTCCAGCAGGGCGGCGATCTCCACGCGTCGCGGCCGGCACAGGTACTTGTTGAAGTGGAATTCCTTCTCGAGCTCCAGCAGTTGCGTATTGGTGTATGCGGTGCGCAACCTGCGGGCCCCGCCGCCGCCGCCGCCACCGGTCTCTTGCGGTCCCGAGCCCTCTGCAGGAAAAGCAAGCTGGACGTCACCGCGGGGCCGTGGACCCAGAGAACCCCACCCGCCCAAACCGGCCTGGGCAGCCTCACCCCACCCCCACCACCGCAGAGGCTCCCCACGCCTCTCGGCTTGCGCCCTTGTTCGCCGGCCCGGGTCAGTGCAAAGCATTCAGAGCCGCCCACGGGCCGAGTAGGGGGCGGAAAGCGGCTCCGTTTTTGCTCCTAGAACCTCAGCGCACCCCTCCCCAAGTCCTCCCCATGGACCCCTCAATCTGGAGCTTTCCAACTGAACCTGGGAAGAAGGTTCATAAAGATCGCTCTTCACCCCTTTCCTCTGAGCTATCAAATCCTCCCCCACCCCACGGTTGGGAGAAGGGAGGACCTCAGATTCAATCTCAGCCACCCCACTCATTCCCTGTACAGGATAGCAGGAAACACTTTATCGAATCTTTTTCTTTTAGAACAGATAAAAGAAAATAAAAGCTTTTTCCCCCATCCAGAATTCTGCTGCAAGTGGGGGAGGGGGAAATGCTGGCAGAGCTAGGCCTGGACCCCAGTGGGGTATTCCGCTTCTCCATCCCGAGAATCCACAGAGACAGGGAACCCCAACAGGCTGCCTACCTCTTCCCCCCTCCAACTACCACATTTTCTCCCCCTCTCTTCCAGCTGTCCCTCACCCCACCCCACCCTGTTCACCGACCTGCAGGTGATCCGACCCCGGAGGCCGGGACGGAGGAGGAGGCCTGGGAAGGAGACGTGGTAGATTGGTTGGGTTTCTTGGTGGATTTCTTCTCTTTCATCCAGGGGAACTCGGGGGCTGGGGGGGCGGCGGGAAGCGGCGGCGGTGGCAGCAGAACAGGCCCATCTTCAGCTCGCTTTTGGCTCGCGGGTCTCTGAAGGGTGGAGGCGCCGGGCTGGAGTCTGGGGAAGGTTTGCTCCAAAGGAGGAGGAGGAGGAATTAATGTCGACTCCTTGATTGATGAAGTTTGAAATGTCTCCAAGACAGCGGGGAAGGAAGTCAGACACTCGGCGAGCGATGGCTGGCTGTTTATAAACCCAATCTCCCTCTCAAATTCAAAATTCATGGCTTTCAATGGTGGGGGAGGGGGCCTGATGGGGGGGCGTCAGGAGGGAGGATCGGAAGGGACCCCCCCTCCTGACCCCCCCCAGGTTTATGCAATGGAACAATTTTGGAAGAGGAGATTTTGCTCTCTCTCTTTTTAAAATTTAGGCCTTTATAATTGTATATTGCTGATAAATACAAGCGTATGGGGACTCTCTCTATTAAACCCAAGACTCCGGCGAAATTGCAGGGAATTCGTGGTCACGGGACCGGCCTCCACCAATCGCTCGTCTGGGCCTGGTGGAAAACAGAAAGCATTATTTGCTTTAATTGATTCAAAAACTCCAGAGGACCAAGACCTGGACACCATGTACACCCGTTCCCCCCCATATATATATATATACACACACACATATACACACACTCCATTCCTATACCAGTGCCTCACACTCTCCCCCAAAGACTCCATTTCTCCAGAGAAGCTAGAGGAACCTCCACTCCAGGCTTGGGGGAGGGGGAGGTGTAGGAGCCTGGGAAACAGACAAACTCAAGAAAGAAATGGTCCTCTTTTCTAAAGGTACTAATAGAGTAAATTAATAATTTCTTTACATGACCCCCTCCCCCCTTCACAGAAAAATGAATGAAATCTCAACTGGAAGAAGAGGAAGTAAAAATGATTCCACCCTTTGGAAAAGGTCAATGTTAGTTGTAACTAAGGAAGGAAAGACATTTACAGGCACCAGCAGCACCATTCCCATCCCAGGGCTCTAAAAGCAGCAGTTTTTTTTGGGGGGGGGGGAAGGACAATCCTTGGGGGGAGGACAAGCACCCTTGGGCAGGCATATATAAGTGAAATGAGAGGAGAGGTTTGTGGCACTGGCTTCCCTCCCTAGCTATATGCACTGGTGCCCTTCTCTGCCCAGTATTTACCAACACCTCCTTATGTCCACCTGCCTTCCTATCAGGGCTACTTACATTCCTCAGGGACACCCCAATGCTCACAACAGGAGGGTCCAAGGTACACAAGTATCCACTGAGAGCCCTCATGCCCTATCTGTATCTATGTCCAGGGACCCCAAGATAGTCATTCATTTAACTCTCAAAGCTTAAATCAATCCATGGAGGAAGCCTCTCCTCCTAGACAAAGAGACCTTCTCTCCAATATTTGCTATTGTGCTGTTGTTGGTTTTTTTTTAAAGAAAGAATCCCTAGACATGGAGGGAGTGGAAATAATGGTCATTGAAATGATATTCCATTTCTGGACCCCAGATAAAAATATTTAATTTTTTTTGTAAGGAGATGAAGATAGTTTCAACTGTGGAGTGTTATTTACTGGCCGGAGGAGGCACAAAACTCAGTCACCGGCAATTGGTGGGAAACTAGGCCTCAGAGCTGAAAATGAAAAGTCGATCTGGAGGAAGATTTTTAAATAAGTGGGTCAGAGGGACGGAGAGGAGATGAGGCGATCAATCTTAGCCCCCTGACAGCTCCCTCCGATTGCATCAAAGAATTTGGCTCTTTGGGAAAGCGGAGGGAACAGCCGAAATTCCACATCCCTTAAAAAGGCCTGAGGGAGGGGGTGGCAAAAGAGAAAGGTGATTCTGGGAGAGCCAGGAAACAGATGGGAAATGGGGACAGAGGGAAGGCGCTAAGTTGGGTGGAAAGTTTGCCTGGAGAACTCCCACGGTTCTGGCCTCCCCTCCCCCTCCTCGCTCTCTTCTGGGAAGGAGAAGGCTGGTTAGCAGAGAAATGGCAACTCAGCGGAGAGCTGGAACTAGAAACTTTCAGTCAATGTAACATCCGCGTGGGTGGTGGTGAGTATTTAAAAAGAAGGGCAGAGAAGTCTGGCCAGAAGGGTGGGGGTGGGGAGAGAGGGGGAGCAAAGGGGGCGAGCTGGAGGTGGGGGTTGCAGGGACAGGAGGGGCTCAGGGAAAAATGCTCTGAAGTGGGCCAGCTAGCCAGACAGAGTGAGTGTGCAACTCAGCTCCATTCACCAAAAAAAAAAAAAAAAAAAAAAAACCTCAAACCCCAACATTTTGCCATTTGAAGGTTTGGATGGTGGCGAGTGGTCCAGAAAATGTTTAGGGAAACTGGGCGGGGGTTCTCTCCCTTGGGTGCCTTTGCAAGTTTTCGAAGACACTCCAGCTGGCTTCAGGGTCTAGGGTTCCTCTAGGCAACCAAGGCCCAGACCATCCCTGTAGGAAATACAGCTCTAACCCTTGGTGACAGATTTTACAGCCAGATTAGTGACCAGCAGGAAAACTGGGTGTTAAAAAGAGGCCTTTATTCCCAGAGACGTCCCTCCCCACCCACTGTCATGCTAGGAATCACATGGCCTGGAGAGTTTATCCCTGTTCTTAGCCGCTTCAGCTGAGTGCCTGGAATCTTGCAGGCTGAGGAGGAGGGAACACTAAGCCAAGTCTGTCTCGTTTTTTGTTTGCAAACCCAGCTTCAAGCCAGAGCCCTGCTTTTTATACTCTAGCTAAATTCTCTCTCTTGGCCTGTCTCTCTCCAGCTAGATAAATAAGCAATCCACTCCCGTC
Organism: Zapus hudsonius; assembly: GCA_004024765.1. NCBI lineage: Eukaryota > Metazoa > Chordata > Mammalia > Rodentia > Dipodidae > Zapus > Zapus hudsonius. The sequence continues at coordinate 70,139 of PVHP010001718.1, read as the reverse complement.
TCACAGCCAAACATGACCCTTCTATATCTAGCTATATCATTCAGAAAATGTTATTCAGGGATGAAGAAAAGAAAAAGAAAGAAGGACCCTTGAGCGTTATTTGATCCCAATCAAACTCTGCACGCTCTTCTGCTTTTAAATTATAGCCTGACCTAATGCTAAATTGCTTGCTGCCTGGATGAGCCTTCCAGTTAAAACCCTACTTTGTGGGGAGGGGGTGTACAATTCAGGTTGCTTTTTATTGTTATTTATTGTTGCATAAAGACTGTAATTACTAACCTTGGACTGCCAGGATGCAACATAAAAATGAAAATCAGCCCTAGCTTTAAGGCTGAAGGCCTGGAACGATTTTCACACACCCACACCCACACACATATACACCACCGCTATCACCAAATATATGCTGCTAATTAAGCAATGCAGGCACATCGCTCACAATTAGAATTATACAACTATTCAGCAAGCAACCATCGCTTCTCTTTCAATGAATTAGCTCCATATTTCAGCTTCCCCGTCTCCTCGCTCTTATCTGTTCCAGCGACGCGGCAGTGACATTTCATATTTGACAGACCCTTTCTATCCTCGCTCCAATGTGATAAAACTTTCATGGAATCACGACTAAGAAATGAAGTTTTCCCAAGGAGCGTGGAAACCCGAATTGCACATTAGCCTGGGGACCAAGCGTTTTATTTACGCTGGAATCCAGCAGCTTCTCCAATCCTTTCTCCCTTTTTCCTGGCAGAACTCAAACTAGCCCCCCTCCCTCTGCCCTGGGCTTTATTTAATGATTTAATTTCACTTTAGTTTTAAGGTTTGACCTGTGAAGTCTAGGCCTCGGATTTTTTTTTAAGATTAATCATTTTCCTTTGTTTTCATTTTAGACCCAATGGTGGTTGGGCTTTGGGTCACGTGACAACTTCTTTGTAGCTCCGGAAGAGGACTGTGAAGTTTAGGTTGCCTGGAACAGACAGTAACTGGGCAGATTTTGTTTTGGTTTGGTGTGGGGTTAGAGGTATGCACAGAGGTTGTGGCCAAAGGAAGGAGCAGACATAAGGTCACTGACTGAATAAAACCAGCAAGCAAAGAACCTAACCAGACAGACTTCAGAGAGCATCCAAAAGTTTCCTTCCCTCTCCCAACTTGTTACCCAAACCTTAGCTGGAGACGTTGCAAGAATGTTTCAGACTGGTATGAATGAGAAAAACTGTATTTATATATGGAAGGAAAGAGGGGCATGGAGCTAGAAGCCTGGACAGGGGGCAAAAATGCCAGGCAAGGGTCTTCCATGTCCCCCTTCCCTTGGGGAAAATTTGGCAGCAGCCAGGAGCCTTGCTATGCTATCAAAATCGGACCACTGGGACAAGATAAAATTGATAACAGAAAGTTTATTCAAGAATTCTTTGACAGACAACCTTTTTAAGTAAGAAAAAAAGTAACTACTAAAGAACAAAGAAAGTTCCAAGAGGGAATTAACTCTAACTCTACAAATTCAGGACTATACAGTGACAATTAGGAGCTGAGTTCATGCCTTTTAAAACTAATTACAATTGCTCATAAGTACGAGTTGAACATAAATCTACAGCTCTTTTCTAAAGTACAATCAAAACTAAAATAGCTGGTTTTACATGACAGGAAACACAACATCCTTTATAACAAGTAAATACTTAAAAAGTACAGTTTTTTTCCTTTTCTTCCCTCATATAAATACATAATGTAGGGGGATAAATAATACAAAAAGAAAATATTTTAACAGGCTATAACCAATAAATATATATGAAAATGTTCACTAGAACACACGCTCTTTGAGCGATGCTGGACTTCCTCAGGCCCAGGCATCTCTCACAGTTGTTTTTAAATCCATTAAAATGTAAACTCTAAGTGCAACAAAAGTGTCCTGTCAGGAGCTTGAGCAAGGCACACAGGCCCAGCTGCAGCCCCTGCCTGGGACAGACAGTTTGTTCAAATATACCCTGTTTTCACGTTAAGTCAAGAGAGCAACAGAAGAAAAAAAAAATCGGAGACCCTTGTGTGGATTGCTTTCTGTGGAGAGATTGGGATAGAGTGGGAGCTGACGAGAGACTGCAAAACAGGCAAACCTTCAGTCCTGACAACTTGCCTTCGTTAGCTTAACTTTTTCTTAAAAGAAAAAAATATATATTTCTACTATAGGCAGTTCTGATTTTCAGGATCTCTCACCATCCCTGAGCCCTCTGAAACTAGTCATTGATAGGGGTGGGATAGAGCTATGAATGCCCTAGAGCAGAAAACCATGGGTCTAGAAATGGCAAGAAACCCCAAAGAGATGGGAGCTTCAGAGAAGTGGGAGGAGACCGTGCTTTGTGCCCTTGGGTTTCAATGTGTTTTCATATTTTCTTAAGGAGAATGAGAGGGGAGGGGGAATCAAGATTTGGGGGAATTATACCCAGAAATGGAAGGTTGGTGAGTGGGTTGATGGCCTAGCCACCATCTTGTCTGGTGTGTGTGTGTGTGTGTGTGTGTGTGTGTTTTAGTGTGCTTCTCTGCTTTGTTTTCCTATCTGGTCTCCCTCTACCCCATTCCCTTTCCAGCATGGAATTCCAACTTGGTAGTCTGGAACCCTAAGACTGATGGCAGTTATCACCTCCAACCTGCCTTTGGATTCCTGGGGTTAGCAGGCAGGTGAACCAGGGCTGAAGGAGGGAAGGAGCGCCAGGCCTAATCTGCTCAGGAAGCCTGACGCCCCCCCACACACACACCTCACTCCACATCTGGGGGCCCCACCCCCTTCCTGCCCCCCTTTTCCCTCCCCAGGCTCCCTCGCGCCTCCCCCTCCCCTCAGCATCACAGGTGGGTCAGCTTGGGCGCTTCTTGGATTCTACCCTGAGGCGGTGGCGCGTGGTGGGAGGAGAGGTCTGTGTAGGTGGGGTGGGGGTCGCAGGGTCCGTGATGCTGGCTGGGAGCCATAGGCGGCGGCACCCCCACCCCGTTACTGTAGTCCAGGTTCCCGGAGGGGTGGTGGGCCAGGTGGTTGAGGCCGTAGAGGGAGGAGGGCCCGGCAGGGGGCGGCAGCGGGTCCGCGTAGCCCCCGCCGCCCCCGCCCACGCCCACGCCCACGTACACGGGGCTGCCCTGCATGGCGGGCGTGCCCACGTAGGCGCCCCCGTTGGCTTGCAGGACGTGGGCATCGTAGTCGGGCGCCGGGGTGGTCGCGGGGTACTTCTGGGGGGCGCCGCCGCCGCAGCCCTTGAGAGGAGGGGGCTGGTAGGTGGAGGGCAGCGCGTAGGCATTCTGGTGGGCTTTGCCGAAGGCGGGCGGGGACGGGCTGTCGTAGGTGGGGGTCATGGAGTGTAAGGCGTTCATGAAGCCGGCCGTGGATTGCATGGCTTGCGGGGGGCTGCCGGCGGGGGAGGGGCCCCCGGAGGACGAAGCCAATCCTTTCGCCTTCTGGTCCTTCTTGTACTTCATGCGGCGGTTCTGGAACCAGATCTTGATCTGCCGCTCGCTCAGGTTCAGCAGGTTGGCCATCTCCACGCGCCGCGGCCGGCACAGGTAGCGATTGAAGTGGAACTCCTTCTCCAGCTCCACCAGCTGCGCGCTCGTGTACGCCGTGCGCGCGCGCTTCGACGCCGCCGACCCCGACCCCGACCCCGGGGGGCTCTTGTCCCCTCCCCCGCCGCCGCCGCCGCCGCCGCCCCCTCCTCCGCCTCCGCCGCCGCCGCCGCCGCCGCCGCCGCAGCCCTCTGCCGGATCCGAGGGGGAGGGGTGGGAAGAGGAGAAAATGAAATAAAAGATAATTACTGAACACGCCGAAATTGAATGCATCGTTTCTTAATAAATCCAGGCCTGGACTCGGAGCCCCCCGCCGCCGCCCCCCCCCGCGTCCCCGCCTCCTCCTCATCCCCCCCCCCACCGCCCGTCGCATTAGCGGACACTCTATAATAGTGGCATTTATTAAGAGACCTGTTCTCCTCTCACTGCCCTAGCTTATGAAAATTTGATCATGTCACACAGACAGAGCTGTGTGGCCATTTATTTAAGGCTGGAATTTTTATTTATTTTTTTTCATGTGCTCGGTTTTTGTTTTGGTTTTTGTTTTTGGTTTTTTTTTTTTCTTGCCACTTATTCCCCAAATCCAAATCTGGGGAAGATTTCCTTCTCATGTCCTTCTTGACTTCAAGATGGGTGACTTGACTGAGAACACGTGAGGAGAACTGGACACTCGTGGGCCAGAGGCCTTGGAAGTAGGGCTTTAAAAAGACTGCTGCAAGGGCCTGAGGACCAGGACCCCGGGGGTCCAGCCAGAACAATTGTGATTAATACGCACAGTAATCATACTTAATGATAATCAATCGTTGACGATTCTGCGTCCTCCTGGCGATGCCCCTGGGCTGGGTGGCCTTGGGAAGGGCTCTGGGGGCCACCGCCTCGCCTCCTGGAGCTGGGGAAGCTCAGGTGGCTGATGTCTGGTGGGACTGGGTAGTGTGTGGGGGGGGGAGTCAGTGGTCATCAGGTGGAGGGAGGTACTGCAAATGCCTCTGGCCTCCCCAAATATTGTTCCCGGGCCGCCTAGTGGGCGCCTGGGAGGCTGGGTGCTAGAATAACAGTGGCATTCCTGGACTGGAGAAAAGCTGAGGAAGGCTGAAAGCTGGTACCTGTGCCGGGGGAGCTGTTTTTCAGCTTGGACGTCTGCCTCGACTCTTTCATCCAGGGAAATATCTGTTTGGTGAGGGTGGAGTTGGAGCCAGGGCCGCATTTGGGGGGTCCGTTTTTGTTGGGCCCGCCCCCATTATTGCTGTTGCTAGTGGTACTGGTAGGTGCGGCGCTGGCTGGGGGGGAGCCCGGCGGGGCGGGCAGGGGTTCGGGGGCCAGGCCAGGCCTCATGCAGCTGCCGTTGAGCTCCTTGCTCTTGGCATGCGGGACGGCATTGCCCAGGGACTGCAGCGAGCACGCCGAGCGCTGGTAGTCGCCCTCCAGGTGTGTGGTGGCCTGAAAGGAGGGGGGCTGGGGAGGCCCGTCATAGCCGAAGCCATTGCTGCCCGGGTATGTGGAGTAGCCTCCGAAGAGCGCGGCTGCGGTGTTGTCGTAGTAGGTGGCTTTCTGCATCGCTGGGCGAGGCCCGGGCAGTGGGTGGCAACTTGCAAGGGCCTGATACCCTCACGACCGGACATTGGCACCCCTGGGGGTCACGTGACACGCCGGACCCCCCCTCCCCAGTCTGCCCCCCTCCTCCCGGGTCCGTTCCAAGCGGCTGACCTGCGGGGCGAGAGAAGAGACGTAAGGGGAGAAGAGGGCTGGGGCTCGAATCCATCTTAGGAACTAAAAAGGGAACTGACATCAATAGGGTTTGTTTTTCCTTTTCTCCTCGCTAGAATCTCCAAAGCAGATGCTGAGGCCATGTATCTGGCCTGAATGGATTTTTCTTATTTCAATTTTAATTTAAATGATAAAGCACCAGTTTTTATTTCCTTTTTTTTTTTTTAAATCAGGGCTATACTCCTTTGGGGACTGCTAGGAGCTACTGTTGCTCAGAGCTTGCCATTGCAGAAGCCCCTGACCTCTCCTACTATCTGTCCTTACTTCCCTCCAACTCTGGGATACGTTGACTTCAGGGAGGGAGAGGGCACTGGAAAACTCTAAAATAAAAGCTCCTTCCAGCTGAGAGGCTGCTCAGCCTCCATTTACCTAAACAAAGTCTAGCCTGAGGGAAGTCTGCCAGTCTTGGACACAGAGAAAAGCAGGTTCATCAAGGTGCCTTCTCCGGTGAGGCACCCTCTTCTCCTGTGAAGACCACACAACAGCCTGACCTAGAAACTTCCTGAAAAATTTTAATCCTCAGGACCAGTAGAACCAAGCTTCATCCAAGGCGGCCTAACTGCAGGTACCAACACCTCCAGTGCACATCTTTGCTTAGCCAGGCCTGGGACCCAACAGCCAGTGGCCCCTGCGGAGTCTCCAAATGGAGCAAGCACATTGCCAGAAGATCGGTGCTGTGACCATTTGGCTCAGATCTTTCCTCACAACACACCCTTCATTTTATTATCAATTTTCTGCACCCTTTCCTCGACAGTTTGTTTTCTTTGATTTCTCCAAAAGAAAAGAAGAAACTCTGCTGGACCTTTCTACTGAGATGGGAAAAATGCATTCTAAAAGAGGAAAAAGTCTTTCGGGGAGAAAAACAATCCACAAAGCTATTTGAACAATGTTTTTCTCTGGGTTAGAAACAGAGTGTGTCCCTGTTTACAGAGGTTCCTGAGACAAAAATAAAAATACAATCACTATTTTAATCTAGCTTATTTTAAAGTGTTCCAGAAAAATAAAGATTCAAGCTGTGGGGTTTTGTGCATTTATTCTGTAACTTCTAACAACAACTCCCCATTCTCTCTGTCTTCTCTAGCTTCTATTTCTTTTCTACCTTCAGACTGACCCTCTCTTCCAGCACGTGCATTTGGAAAATTTAAATCTCATTCAGTCTAGCTAGTCAACTCCAAAGAAAACTAAAATTCGGACAAGGAAAGGAGTGAAAGAAGTCCCTCCCATACATAAATCCTGCTCTTAATGGTGCAGATTTATACTCAAAAGGGAGCTCTTGCAGCCCTGAGTTCCGATGGATTTCTGGGAAGAATTTGTTACTGGAAATACACATGAGTGTGTAAAGCAGCAGGCCCTTCCAGGGAGAAACTGGAGTTCAATTGACCAGGCTGACCCAATCCCTTTATTATTATTACCATTAGCCTCTGATGATTTAACCAAAATTAGCGTCTGAGTAGCCCTGGCTGACGAGGGAATTAATTAACAGGCATCAGTTGAGTTTGTTATTAATAGATAGAGAAGAGAATGAAATAAAAACGTTGGAGGGGATTAGCTGGCTGGGCCCTGGATTTATTTAGTCTAAATGGTTGTTATAGCAGTAATGATGATGACGACGATATAATAATAATAAAAAACAATAATTTGGCTAGATGCCTCGGGCCGAAATTTCTGTCGATCCCCCTACAATAAACCTCAAACCATCGCAGGACAGAGGCCAGGCAAGTGTGAGAAGCAATAGAGCCAGAGACTGAGAGGAAAGAATGGAGACTTCGCTGGCGGTGAAGCAGGGCTAGAAATGTTTGTGCACCGGGAGGTGCGCCGGGAAATCCCCCGGCTGCTGCCGCCCGGCTGTCGCGGCGGCTAGAGAAGAGTTAGCAGCCGCCTTTGCTGGCTCAAGGAGGCGAGGAGACACCGACAGGGACGCAGACAAGGTTAGCAGCAGCGGAGGGTTCCCAGCACACCGGGCTGAGCCAGCAGCGTTGGCAAGTTTGGCGCTGGAGGTAACCGAATTAAAAGGCGCCTTAGCAACTCTGCTCTGGGACTTTACCCAACTGAGCTCGAGGCTGGAGGACGTGGCGGAGGCCTGGCTGGCGGGACAGTGGGAAGAGGGAAGATGCCGAAGAGGAGGTGGGGGGATCTGAGATCTGGGATCCAGAAGAGGGGGTGGGGACCAGCTCTCCCCAGCCAAACGTGTCTATTTCCCTTGCCTCCATGTTGGAAAAAAAATTCAGGCTCCATATGGCTCCTCGGAAGGGTGGGAGGAAGACGGTGGCTCTGGGCTTTCCCCAGGGTCTCGCTAGAGACCCCCACCTTGCCAGGCATACCCCTGGGAAAACCAGAGGGCAACAATAGCTGGAGAAGCCCCAGGAGAGAGGATAGGCCAGCTTCCAGGACTTAAAAATAAAAAATAATAATAATGGAAGAAAAATAAAGGAATAAGGAGGAGTGAGAGAGAAAGATCGGCTCTTCTTAGCAACCGGGGGTAAAATTCAGCCCTGGATCTGGCTGCGGGAAGAGAGAGATGAAAAAAGGAGAGAAGCGGGAAGAGAGAGGGAGAGGGAGAGGGAGAGAGAGAGGGAGAGAGAGAGAGGGAGAGGGAGGGGGAGAGAGAGGGAGAGAGAGTCAGTCGCTGCGTGGAAGGAAGCTTAAAGCTTGTGAACTCTTCTTGAACCGAGATTGGAGTCATATGGGCCATAAATCATTGAGACATACTCTCCGCCATTCACAAACTGATAGCCTATTTCAGCCCAGCTTACCTTAGCCACCGACGAGGGGAGAACAGGCAGACATAATATATATTCACATCGAGCCCCAGCGCGAGCGGCAGGCGAGAAATCTCCCCTCCTTGAAGGCAAAGGGGAAGGGGAAAAAAAAAAAGAGGAGAGAGACCACACTGTTTAAAGCTGCGTCGACCCCCCCACACCTCCCCGAAGCCACCCGGGCTGGGGAGCCCGAGGGGCTGAGCGGCCGGAGGAGCCGCGCGCCGCCCGCCCGCCCGCCCGCCCGCGTCCGCTCCGGTGCACCGGGCTTGGGAGCGGGGGTGCGCGGGAGGGAGGGGCTGGGGGAGCGGGGGAAAAGAAGAGCGAAAGGTGCCGGGGCTGCGGGGCTCGCCCGGAATCCAGCCCGGGGCTCAGGCTCGGCCAAGCCGCCACAGTGGGGTTGCCCTATAAGACTGGTACGCCCTACTCTCCGTAACAATGGCCTCTGCTTTTGCACAGGGAGGAAAAAAAAACCTACACAGACACAGACACAGACACACACACACACACACACACACACACACACACACACACACAAGCTCACCCCCCCCCACATCTCCCCCTTTAGCAAGCATAGATGACTGATAAGAGGGAAGGTGATGGTGGTGATGAGCGCTGGGGGGGCCGCTTTTGAGATACTCCCCCATAAGAGTGAGAAGCAAAGAAGGTAGAGTGGGCTTTTTTTGTTTGGTTGGTTGGCTTTTGTTTTTAAGTGGGTAAATGTTTTTAATTGAGATGGGGGAAGAAGAGAGTAATATGTAAAGAAAGCTGTTTGTAGTTCACAATTCCTCCAAACCCCCCACCCCAACCTCACCAGAGGACCTTGATGCTAATTTGAGAAGTAGCCTCTGGAGGACCAGTCAAAGACCAGCTTGGCTGGGGTAGGGGTGCTGGGTGCCCCACCCGCTCTCCCTAGCAGTGGGAACACCAATACTTTTTAAAAAGTAGTTTCACTCCTCTGAGACTGGTGGTGGCTAGATCTCCCTGGTCTCACTCTGGCTCCCGCCTCTCTAACTTCTCCGCACCCTGTCTATTCCTTCTCTCCACCACCACCACCCCCCCATCTCCAAGCCCAGTCTGTAATGGGGGAGGGGGTAAAGCCAGACTTTTTTTTTTTTTTTTGAGAACAGACAACAAGCGGTGAGTGGTGGTTTTAAAAACCCAGAACATCTTGCAGGGGGAGTGGATTTGAAGGAAGTGTGACAGAAGGGTCCTGCAGTTTAGCAAGCTCCAGACGGTCGGCTGGGTAGAAGAACTGTGAGGACTTCACAGAGAAGTTTCTGTTAAGATTCTCACCTTGGGATAGGCAGAAGAGGCTGGCTAAGAGGTGATAAGGACATTTGTACTTCTAAGAAGATAAGAAAATAGCAAAATGGCTTCTTTTTAAATGCACTGGCAGAAAGATGGAGGGTGGTTACTCTTGTTCAGAGCAAACCTGTTTGTTTCCCTCAGCTCAGCGATATTTATGACTCTTGGCTCACATGAGAAAGACTACAAAAGCTAAAGTTTTCTTTGGGTGTGTTTGAGCAGGGCGGGGAAAAGGCATGAAGGAGGAGGCCTGGAGGAGGAAGACAGGAACCAAGAATGTAGGTGTCTGCAAATTTTGGCAGGGGGATGGGGAAGGACTTTGTGGTGGAGGGAAGAGACAAAAAGAGCAATAGGGTATTCTCCAAGCTGGAGTGTGCCAGCCAGGCAGTCTAACTGCTGACTCCAGGACTTAGGGGATAAAACAGAAGGCAGCCGGTCTCTCTTCTACAGAGGCAGCTTGGAATCTCATTCTCTTAACTTCATGTAGACAAACAGCCAAGACTCTGTGATTTCCTCATTAGATCTCTTGGCTTTTGCCTTCTCCCATCTGGATGCTCCAGGACAGTCCATGAGACTGGGGAAACAAAGGTGAGAGCAGATTTCCACCTATTGTCTCTCCTTCCAGAAAGGGTGGCTGGGTCTGGCTCTGGCAAGTAGTAAGTACTTCCCTTACTCTCGGTGCAAGGCTCTTCTTTAGGGATGAGATAGGAAGTGGCCCCTGGTTTTTGGCACCCTAATATTTCCAAGTTAGGTCAAGTGGGATGAAGCAATTGGCTTCCCCAGCCCTGCCACACAGGAGGAGTCTGGGGTCTCTCAATCCCCCATCAAAGGAAGTCAGAACTCCTAGATGTAGACTGCGCTGTCCTGAAGCTCCATCCCACTGCCTGCAGTGTTAGTGGCTACCTAGGGAGTTGATGGCTGGAGAGAGATAGATAATGGATAGACAGGGAGGGTGGGAGGCAATTTTCTATGTTTATTACTAGTATTAAGAAGAGAAAATTATGAGCCAGGCATGGTGGTTCACACCTTTAATACCAGCACTCAGGAGGCTGAGGTGGATCGTTGTGAGTTCCAGGCCAGCCTGTGTTACAGAGTGAGTTCCAGTTCAGCCTGGATTACAGGGAGTGTTGATAAAGTGTTGGATCTCAAGCCCCTCCTGAGGATCTGTTCTGAGATCTACCAACTCTGGTGAAAGGTATACAGGGTTAAATAAAGCTCACAGAAATTTGGGTTTGCTGGATCAGAGTCTTAGGCTAAGGAGGCTTCCAGAGGTTCGAGGGAACCCTTAACTCTTGTCTCTCATTCCCCAAAATAAAACATCAAGTATGTACTTCAGACCCTTCGGTTCTTCTAAGTTACTACCTCTGAATAGAGAAGGTCATTGTGAAATTGAGAGAAGCAGACAGCCTAAGGACTGTATAACTGCCTGGAGGAATAAGAAAAGCCCTGAAAGTGCCTAGCCAGCTACTGGCCTCAGAAGAGTTGCCTGCGGGGTTGGACTAGTGGGCCTGGAGCTGTGCTGAAGATGGAAGATGTTCAAGAGACAGCAAGATACCTGCTTCGCCCCAGCTCTCCCCCCCCAGCAGTCCTTTTTGTCAGTACATGATCTTGGGGAGCAAAAAGAAGGACTAGGGAGCCAGAAAAGGAAAAAATTCCAGAGAATGTGCACCATCAACTGTGGTAGGACATGGAGTGAGGGCTCTTAATGAATACTGGAGAACAGAACCCATTTGGAATGTTTGAGGGCAGTTAGATCTGTCTGGTTTCCTTCTTGCTTTTTGTCCCCCCCCCCTTCCTGTTCCAAAGGTTCTGGGCAGTAGGCTGGCTGCCCTGATGAAGCTGGAAGGTGACGGGGTGAAGGAGGAATGGGCAGCTGCTAGGATGTGTATTTGGTTAAATGTGTTAGGGACCTTCCCAGCTTCAAGAGACAAAGACAAGGTAATGAGAAACTTGGGCCTGAAACTTGGGGTGGGGATCTCAGAGGGGTCTGAGGGAAAGATTCTGGGATCTGAAGAAGAGAGAAAAGGAGAAGTAATGATTTAGGGGTATATAGATAAAATGGGAACAATTTCTTCCTGGGGTTCAGAAAAGGAAAGGGCAGTCAGTGTGTGTGTGTGTGTGTGTGTGTGTGTGTGTGTGTGTGTGTGTGTGTGTGTTGGGGGTGGAGACAGGAGAAGAAAGAGAAAGTGAGAAAAGGAAAACAGGAAGAACAAGAGATAGACACTAGTATAAACTAACAAGGCAAAAATTAATACATATATAAAATGGGGAGAAATGTCCCCCTTCACAAACATCCTTGACTTTTCCACAGAGTCAAAGTGAGGGCTCCAGTACCCTCCTCCAGGGCTTCTACTGGGCACCCAATATGGGGTGACCAGTAACACCTTTCTTACCCTTCGTGGGATCATTCCTGTTCCACCCACCCAAACTTCATCAAAGAACAAACAGATTTTCTCCATAAGGACAAACAAGGATGGCTCCCTTAGTCTCAATTTCTGATCTCAGCCTTGGGGTGGCCAAGAATTCTGCCCTCTGCTTAAACAATAGAAAACTCCCCTGTCCCACTAGGCTCCCTAGAGCTGGGAACTTAGCACCTGGGTCAGGTGCTTCTTGCTGGCCCTTGTCTGGGTTCCCTGTCTCACACAAGCAAACTCTGTGACAGCCATGGAATAAAGTTGGCACATCGATCTCTTAAATATTACTAAGGATTTCAAAACTCAGGTTGGTGAAAGAGGGAGCTGCTAATGAAGATGGCAGGGCTTCATAGGCATTTGTCTTCCTAATCCCTGGCTCTCTAAAATGCCAGAGTGGGAGGAAACAAAGGGCTTCTGGGAAAAGATCTGGGCTCCTTTGCCAATGGGTGCCTCTTTTGCCCATGCGAATGTAGACTCCAGCTCAAGGTAGTGGAAAGGAAAAGCAGAGAAAAGCTGCTGAATGAAAGAAGAAAAATCTAAGCTGCATTTCCTCCTCCCTGAAGTCTGAGACTGAGCAGGGGGAGGCCAGAAGAAGCCAGAGAGTCACAAGGATCATCAAGGTGATCTCAGAGGCTGCCTGGACACAGGAGCAGTTTCTTGGTGGATCTGTTTCTGAATCGGGTACTTTGCCTCATCTAGAGGCTCACTTGGTTGGTTCTGGCCTAGCAAACTCCACCCCTACCCAGTGTGGAGACAAAGGTGGGCAAGATGGAGAAGGCAGGGGGGGGGAGGCTGTGGGTCTTACAGAGCTGTGGGAGGATGTTGGGGAAGGCAGGGAGATGTAGGGAAGAGAGGTGGAGGGGCCCAGGCCACTGTGAATGGTGGAGGCAGGATCTCTCCTGACAGATTGGATGTCTCTCTCCCAATGACCTCTGCTCAGCAGACAATAACTCACTGGATTAATGACCAATCAGCAGACGGTCTCCAAATATAAGCTCCAAAGTCAGAATGGGAAAGAACCAGAGTCTGGGCTTGCCAGCTCTTTTGTTATTTCTCTCCCAAAATGGGATTCAGTTAGTAGATTATTTGGCCAGTGACTAAGATTTCTAAACATGAAACTGTTGCCCATACCTTTCCACTTCCTACCCTAGAATTCATGTCCCAACCTACACTTCCCAGGGCATCCTTCAACTCCCTCAACCCTGCTAGCTTCCTTATATCTTTGATCTCCTAAGATCAAATTGCATACAAGGATACAATTGAGAGAAGCCACTACTTTCAAGTTTTATGTCTCTCCCATTGGAGAAAGACATAGAAAGCACCCCAAGAACAGGATAAGAGCTTTCCATATTGCAGGTCTTCTTGGCTGCTTTGGAAGGACAATGAGTATGGTGCCTTGACATACTATGTGTGTCCTTCCTCTCTCAGAAAGAGAAGATCCAAAGGTCCAGGGGTTAAGGGTGGGACTGTTTGAGAACTGCACTTGCTCTTACAGATTTTAAACTCAAACCACAGTTCAGGTCCTGAGCAAGGGTAAGAGGCAACTCAGAGGTTGTATTATGGACAACTTCAGCCTTAGCCAAACATCTGACCAGGAACTGGCCCTGCTTAGTGAAGCTAAGCACTTTCTTTCTTAGCCAATGCCAGTCCAACCAAATCAGCTGGCCTCTCTCTACTGTCTATTACTATTGTTTTTGGCCTGGGCTCCTCTTCTGTTGAGAATAAGGATGCATTCAGAAGGAATAGTCTGGAGTCCAGTGAAATTTCTAGATCCAGTCTGAGTAGCCATCCACTGTTCTAGGCATAGACAAGCTCTCTGAATATTTCAAATACAACATGCAGTAACTTCTATACCCAGATACCTACAGAACTCCAGGACACAAAAGGAAATCACTCCCAAGCATTATCCACAGAGAATGGATACACAGAGAACTCTCCAAGATCAGAACTGGGGAGGACTCAAGGAGTGTCTAGTACAACTCTGCCATTGTTACATGTAGGGAAACTGAGGCCCTGAGTGGAAAAGGGATTGGTCTTGAGTCATGTGGGATAGTCTTGGAAATTGGGAGACTTAAGAGTTCTAGACATTCCAGCTTAACAGTGTGATCAGAGGCAGGGCACTCTTAGGTCCTTAAAGCCAAGGTATTTGTGTGGAGGGGGGAAACTGGACTAATACCTCTAAGGTTGCCATTTGGAGTGAATGTTAGTGGCTTTCTATACTGATGGAACAGTGAGTGGCAATAAACTGTAGTAAACTGAGTTCAGACAATAGCATACCATTGGGATCCAATGAAAGATATTTCCTCTTGGGATTTACACACTTACACCTCAACCACTGAGCACAAACCCCAGTCCTGATCCTCCCTTACCCCATAGAGATACATGTCCTGGATTTTTACTGTTCTTCTTCTGTGTGGGGGATAGATCATTTTCTACCCTCATTACCAAATGAAAACTGCTATTTTTGGATGCTGCAATCTGAGCAGTAAATAATTAATATGTATAATTGGAAGAGGAAGGCTTCAGCTTGGTAATTTTTAACCAGACACAACAATGCATCCATTGTACCATCTGGCCTTCTCACCCCACCCCCACCCCTGCTCACACACCTACCAGCTTCCCTAGTTGATGTCCCCCCATTTGAAAACCAGCGTTTCCAGGATGGCCAACAGGGTCCGCAGACAGAGTCTGCTCTCATCCCAACTAAGTTCTCTTCTCTGCTGTGTTTCCCCATAGAAACCCATCTGCTAGCAGCTGCCCCTCAAAGCTTGATTCCTTGCCCCCCCCCCAAAAAAAAGCTGTGCTGGGCTCTGGATCCAGCTCTCAGGTCTTGGGAAACATGCAATCCACCTCCTCAGCTCAAAATGCCCCAACAATGCAGCGGGTTTGCATTTCAAGAAACTCCCATTAATATCAATTTACTTCACTGAAACCTCGGGTTCTTCATCAAGTTGATGATTTATGATAAAATCAATTAAATTACGGCCACTTAGGGCCCAGCCGCTTCCTCTCAGATTTCATTGGTGCGGGGCCCAAGTGTCTGGTGGAAAAATGCAAGTTTAGCTGGAGGCGAGGAAAGATAATTCTGTGGCTGAGAAAATTTAATGCAAAACAATTTCCAGGCAAAGCCAGTGTCTGAGCAGAAATGCAAGAGCTACTGGCCTGCGGAAATAACTATCTGGGGGTCAAAATGTTTTCCTCCCTACTACCCCCATCCTCCTGCAAGGTTCCCTTATTTTGTCCACCTTTGTGCTTATATCCCCCCTTCCCCCCCACACACACCAAATGGAGATTGGGGGGGCAATTTGAGCAGTTACATTGGTTACAACCCTGCCAAGATTCAGTCTCAAACCACTTATCTCCCAATTTCCCTTTTTTTCTCCTCTCCCCCTCTTCTCCACACCTACTATGCCCACTCATTCCTCTGTCTGTCCCTACAAAGTCACAGCCCCAAAGTGAAGATCAGGATGCGTGGGCAGGCGACACATGAGAAAGGGCAGGGGGCCAGGACCAATGGACTCTGCTGCATGCGACTTCGGGAAGAAAGAAAGCTCAGGCGGGAAGGGACACTACCTCATGGACTGGCAATGGGCAGCAACTTGTGCCCAGACCTACCCCATCCCAGAGTACCAGGACCAGAGGGAGACTCAGTCTCTCTCTCTTCTGGCTCCATGTGTGGACTCACAAAGTCTGTAAAGAGCATCTAACAAACACTAATCAATGAATACATAGAGACAAGTTCCAATACGCAGACCCACTCCCACAATACATAAACACATCTACACGTGTGTATGTTTGTACACTCTCCTTATGCCTCACCCCAAAGCACCACACCCTTAGCCTGCAAAAGAAAAAAAAAAGACAGTTCCTGTGATCTCCTCTCTTGTGGGAAAATAAATCCCATGGCATCCTCCTTGCATTGCCTCACACTCCGTGGAAAGGGGCTTCTCCCACCTCAGATCTGTCTGGTTTTTGGTTTCCAGAGCGGGCAGATAGTAAACACAGCTTCCCTGAAGCCATAAATCAACCCCTCTCCTACCTTCTCAGCTTAACACCCAGCCGCAGCCGCAGCCCCTTGAAATTTCAGCTTCAAATAACCCCTAGGTGCTAAAGGGCTGGACCGCGGGGCAGCTGGACTGTGGGAGCAGGGCCCAGTCTCACATTTCCCACAGCTCCCAACTCCCCTGGGGGAAACCTCCAGTCTCCCCTATCCTTCTAGAGAGGGAGAGCAACCCAGCCCCTAACCGGATCTTGTCCACATAGTCACAGGTACAGCTTCACATTCCTCCACACTCTCCTTACATTTTGGGGACCCTCCGCCTCACTCACACCCACCTGGCTTCTCTAAGTTATTCCCATCTTGTTTTCCATTCGGATCCTGCTCTGACCCCAAGGAGGCCTAGGGAAGGGGTTTCATCAACCCTCTCTCCACCCCATCAACGGACCCGAGCGCTGGGCTGAGCACCTCACACTTACCTGTGCGATCTCCCCGCTAGGGCGCGGACAGTGGCGGGCGGGAGGGCGCGGGGGGCGTGCGGGAGCCGATGGCCCGGCCAGGGACCTCCGGCCCCGGCTGGGGCTGCGCGGCCGCAGCCGGCCGCATCCCGGTCACACCAACCCCAGCGGCCCGGGATCGCCCCGCCGAGCTGGGGGGAGACCCCGCCTTGCTCCGCTCCCTGCTTTGTTCAGCCTCGCGGGCCGCCCGCCCGCCAAAGCGAGGCGCGCGCCCTCTCCGCGCTGGGGGTGCGGCCGGCCTGCGGAGCCCCTCGGCCAAGAAACAGGGGAGCCCTCTGGGCCGGGAAACCCTGGCCCGTGCGACACTGAGCGGGGCTAGGGCTTGGAGAGTGGACCAAGTCGCCAGGCGAGAGGAGAAGCGACTGACAGGGGCTCGGCGAGGCGCGGGGGACGCGGGGGGCGCCATGGAGGAAGGCGGGCGCACCGGAGGCTCTTCAATGTCACCAGCGAAATGGGTTCCATATGTCTGACCGGGCCGAGAAGGGAGGGAGAGGGAGACAGTTCTGGGCCGGACAGGAGGGGGGTGGGGTACTGGGGGGTGCAGAGCCATGGCCAGGAGGCGGTAGAAAAGACTGGAGGGCGGGAAGGATTACATTTTTTCCATTTCCCCTTCAGTTTTCTAAAGCTGCATAGACTGGTTAGAACTTTCCCTTTTCGTTTTCTTTCCTGAAAAGGGGGGGGGGGCATGTTAGTAAGGGAATCATCCGTTTGTTAACTCTGGGTTTAAGGAAATAGATGTGGATTGGGGGTGAAAGTTGTTGGGCCGCGGTAAAATCGACTAAGATTAACTCCTTCTCCTTGGCCGCTAAAGAGGGAAAGAGGAAATCAAACGTACAAGAGGGAAGAAAGAAGCCAAGGAAGGAGGGGATTCCACCTTCCAGGTGTGAGAGACCGACCCCAAGCCCTCCCCCTCTAAGATGAGACTTGTTTTGGGACTTCCCAATGATTGAGATACTGCTGGTGATGGTGGAGACTGAGCGTCCAGGACATATTGGCCATTCCCAGGCCTCTTCATACCTGATTTAGTGCCCTTGAGGGCCTACTCTGGAGGCAGTGGCTTCTGAGATAGCCTCAGTTTGGGGTAGCTTCCTGTAAAGAAAGCTGCTTGTACTATTAAAACGGGGTTCATGGAGTCTTGAAATGTTCTAACGTGTCTGCATTCCCCCTCCTCGCCCCCCCCAGGGGTTAGGCTCTTCCTCTGTGTGCCCATATTTATTTCTTCTGTTTTGTTTTTTTCTGTCTGTTCCCATTTCTGTCATCTCCATGCCTTTCTCACAGCTCCGTTGTCTTCTCACACTCTTCCTCTGCTTCTTAAGTAAATTTGAATTGAACCCAGTTGACTTGCAACTGTCTCCAAAATTCACTTTTGGGCTTGCTTATTAAGCTGCCTCTCTTCTTCTCCTCACCTTGGAGTCCTTTTCTCCATGGGGGACCAGAAGCTCTGTCCTGGAGACAAATCTCTTCTAGAAGCATAAGAAGCAAAATGAGCAGCATTTTTCCCCATTTCCCTTTCAACTAACTGGTATGTGTCCACAGAAGTGGATGGCCCTTCTTCCTGTCCACTCTGACCACCCAAGAGAATCTGCTGCTGCTTCTTTCTGAATCTCTCCCACTCCTGGTCTTGCTATTCAACTCCTCTAGTCATTACAACATGAGCAGCCTGACATCTTAAAGGCACAATAATAGATGCTACAGTTGTACAGAGAAAGAGGACATGAACAAAAGCTGGGGTAAAGACTGGTCAGTAGGTTTCCTAGAGTCCCATCCACCTCATTCCTGAGCAGCATAAATGCAGACCTAAGGGATAAGGGCACATTACTGACAAAAGGCAGGGTGCTTCGTGGCCAAATAAACCAAATGCACTCATATATAAAACAACAAAGTGTTTTCAAACTTGCTGGTTTGGGAGGAAGACCCAAAGTGTCTGTGTGTCTGGATCAAAATCCTCAAGCCTCACGCAGGGAGATTTAGTAAGGGACCAGGGACTGAAAGATAATGATGGTAAGGGATGGTCTCCCTGCTTTGTCTCCTGGGGAAGTCTAAGTGAGAGTTAGGGAAAGGAGGGGGGGAGAGTATCAGTGCCATCTCCTCTCCCCAGAGCTAGAGGAGACAAAGACCTGGAGGGGGAGACTGAGAGGACTGTGTGTGTAAAGGGGTCAGACCTCACAGGCCAAGGTGGCAGAGGAAGAAAGGTGGCAAAGGGGTGGGGGAGGAGAAGTTGGAAACATAGGGCGAGGGGCCCATAGAACTGGCTGGGCTCCTGGCAATCCCCTGCTAGTAGCTAAGGCCTGGTCAAATAACCAGATCCTTCAGTAGTCCCACTCCACTTTTGTTCCCAATCATCCAAATCAGGCTAAATTCACAAGCCAACTCAATCCTCTTCCTTCATCTTTTATTCCTCTTCCTCACCAGAAGAGCCTTACTTCCTCTTAGGGACTCCAAGATTTTGGCCTAAATTCTGGAGCACAAATTTGGAGTAAATGCACACTCTTTACCTTTATACATGAAGGTAAAAGCACATACACACCACCACACTTCTCAAGGGAAGAAGTAGAAATGCTAACCTCCCACACTGAAGGAGTATTTCCTAACACTCAAGTGTGGGTGAGCAAAGGCATTGAAAGGCATGGAGTCCTCTATCCCCAGGTCTTTTGGATGCCTCAATATCCCCTCCTACTTCCCCACAATCTCTAGCCCTATCTAGCCTGCTCTTGTATCCAAACTGTCCCCAATTCCTTTTCTCCAGAACAGACATGTTCTATCTATCCCACCACTAGCTCTTTACCTTCTCTTCCTTTTCCAACCCAGTCTCCAAATTGGTGTCTTCACCCACCACCCACCCAGATATCTCCTGTTAACAAGGATAGGGCTCAGTGCTCACTTGGAGCAGAGTATAGACTAAGCTTCTGGATTTGGTGAGGACTGGAGCCTAAGCTGCCACTTCATGAAGCTAATGTCATGAATAATTAATACCTGGGTTCAGCATCACTCTAATTTTCCTGCTCAAAGGTTTACACTAGCAGGCAGAGTTAAATATCACAGATAACAGTGGCTATAAAGTGAGTTGGCCTGAGTCCAGCCAGGGAAGGAACAGCCAGCAGCCTGGACAGGACTTGGCAAAAGCTCTGCCCTCTGTTCTGCATCCATCATAAGTTTGGGGCATAGTAAAGGATGTCTCCAGAAGCCACCTCTGGCTTTGCTCTTGACTACCAGCCTTGCCTAATGAAGAAATAATCTAGTTTCCCATGACATTAAAAGTGACCAGCTCTCCCTCTCCTGATTTGCACCCCAATTGCTCTGTCTCTGAATAGGGGTTTAGGTAGAGGAACACATCGCACACCATGGAATATTCTTCGACTTTTCAGGACCACTTTATTCCTAGAACATGTCTAGAAAAAACTTAAGAGAACTTCTTTCCACTTTACACACACACACACACACACACACACACACACACACACACACACACCCCTTACTGCCCAGGAAACTTTCTTTGTTTCTGGAGGTCAAAGGAAGGCTCCTGGGGTGTGAATTCATTTCCTCGTTTTGTTAGCCAGGAGGGTGGGGAGCCAAGGCTTTCAGCTTCTCCCCCTGCCCTTCACCCTTTGCCAGCCACCATTGCCTCCCCCAATTTAGGTAGTTCCTTCTTCACCCTCAGTAACCCTCATACATACAAAACCTATAAATGAAGCTTTAATACTACAACAGAGTCCCTCCTATCCCTTTCCAATTGCACAGCATTTCTGTTGCGTCTCCATCCATTACAAAAATCTTTGCCTTCAAGCCCAGTAATATCTTCCTCTGCCCCCACTTCTTTTGCCCCCAGGCTCCTTCTGCCTTCTGAGTTAGGCTTATCCACCCAGGGCCAGAGTTAGAGCAGCCAAACTCCTGGAAGGAACTGCTACAAAATGAAGCTGTTTGTGGCGCTAATGTTGGCTCTATCAGGCTTGCAAATATAATTTTTATATTAGGTTGTGGTCTTTGACTGGGTTTGTATGCCAATGAGGCATTTCTGGTTTACCAAATTTATACAAATCTCGCCTTAATTGATAATCACAGATGCTGTAATTTAAGACCTCCAGCTATAGAGCTTTCATATTAACTGCTGATCTATTACTGTAAAGCATCTGAAATAACCAACTCCTGGGAGCAGAGCAGAGAGAAAGTGCCTCTGAGAGCAACTCTCTCCCGGCCACAGAATCAGCCCAGCCTCTACATCATATTCTGTGAAAAATGATTTATCGAAGACATGGCCATAAACAACACAACTCACTCACAAACACATGCAGACGTGCGCACGCACATGCACACACACACACACACACACACACACACAATGGCTGGCATGCTGGCTGGGAAGCTGACACCCATATTGCTATAAATCAAGAAAAAGGTTTGAGGAGAGGGAGAGGGAGAGAGAGAGAGAGAGAGAGAGAGAGAGAGAGAGAGAGAGAGAGAGAGAGGAGGAATATTCCTAAAATCTCTATGCAATGCCTCAATGGGTATAAACACACAGAGCACCGTGTGAAGAGAAATGGCAGGAAATGAAGATGGCTATTTGTCACATTTTACGACAATAACATTAATAACAAACAATAAATTTACATGGACATATAAGACGCGGTAGGTAGTGAGAAATCCCTTCTACTTACAATACCCCAGCCCGTGGTGTGGCTCCGGCTGCGGGGCTGTTTTATTGCTGCCTCTCTTTTCTTTCTCTCTCTCCCTCTCTCTCCCTTTCTCCCCCTCTCTTTTTTTTCTCGGGGTACAGGCTTGTTTTTCAAAGGACAGTTGAATTGCACGTCAGAAACAGGGAGACCAAGCCTGCGATTTTCCTGACGAATACATATCTATTCTGCAACCTCGGCATTAATTATTTAATGAACCACGTGACCGGGAGGGGGAAGGGGGGTCTTTCGATTTCAGGCTCAAAGGACCACTATGACCTTCCCCTTCAGGAGGAGAAATTTTCCTGCAAAATAGGTTTCCCCCAACCCGCCAATGGAATAGTAGCAAGGTCTATGGTCTCCACATGCACAAGTATACCTTCTCTACCTACAGTCCCCTACCCCCCCCAGGCAAACACTTACCCACGGCCCACCTCTCCTCTCTTCCTTCTCCTCCTGCTTCTGTTGAGTTCCTAGAGGTGCAGAAATAGTCTGCAGGGGCGTCAGGGTGGGGGTGGGGTGGGCACAGAGCCCTCTCCTAGCCCCTGGTTTTCTCTGCTTCCAATTCTTCTATCCAGTATCCTTTTGGATTGAGAGTCCCTTCCAACTCTATTTTTCCCTCACTCCTGGGGGTATTTATTTTAGTGGGACCCCACTCCATTCTTAAATAACCAACAAGATTTCTCAAGAAACCGGTGGGAAAGGAAAGATTCTATATAAGTAAGTCCTTGTTACATATGTACTGAGAATGGTGCTTCTGCCTTTAATTCTTTTGGATCTTTTGTAGTCTCTTTGAGATGCCAGGGAAAAAAAGCAGAGTGAAGACATAACTCTGGGGCTCTCCTGAGTAGAGAATAACCATGTGGAGGACCCCCCCCCATGTAGTAGTGCTGTTGCTAATGTAGGAAACCAAATGCTACAGACATTTTGAAAGTAGGCTCCAGAGACAAAGACCCAGGACTAAGGTTTCCACACAAAAGAAGTGGACAACACTTGGGATCTCTCTACCTATGTCACACCCTGTCTCAGTCTTCAGAGCCTGAAATACAGGAGTGAAGACAGCCAGCCTCAGAAGGGAGGTTTTGAAGCTGGCCTGGCAGCTGGAGGTCTGTTTCCCAGGTGTTAGTACCCTGGGCTTCCAACCAACAGACAATGGAAACTGATCAATGGGGGGAAAGACAGGGGGTGCATGTTAAACACCTTAAACATCAGGATAGAAGAAAAACGTCTGCTAGGCCTAGAGAGAGATATACAGACTGCTGTGCCTAAAATTAAAAATCAAATAAACACCCAACAAAGCCTTAAAAAAAAAGTCCTCTAAACTTTACAAGTTATAGCCGGTATCTATTCATGGGGGGGGGGGCAGAGTGGCTGTAAAGGTTAGCAGAAAGACATTCCTAAGAAGCCCCTCTCTGCACATTCCCAGCCTTATCTCCTTATCCAGCAGCTCTTGGATAGCGGCAACCACAGCCACTATGCAACTCGGCTGTGTAGTGAGGAAGAACAAATGTGATTTAGGGTAGGGTAGCCAGGTGCTGGGGGAGGCCTCCACTGGTTTGTTTAGAAGTGTCTGAACGAAAGTGACTCAGTGAGGAGAAAGGCCTCTTCCTGTGACTAACCTCTAAGAAACAGCCTCCTGTGTGAGCCTAGGAGGTTTGGGGGGGGGCAAGCAGGGGACACTGAATCTACTGGAATCATGTCCCTGGCTCCACAGGGTGGGGGCGCCAGTGGGGCCCAGACTCTGGGGGGGAGGTTGATTGTCCTGATATAAAACACAGACTGATATTGAATTCAGCCTGATCTTGGAACTCCCGGCTCCTGCGAGGACAACTGTCTTCCAGGTCTAGATATAAATCTATTAAAAATAAAATGTTTCCCCAAAGCAATGAGAGAGAGGAAGGAAGGAAGGAAGGAAGGAAGGAAGGAAGGAAGGAAGGAAGGAAGGAAGGAAGGAAAGAAAGAAAGAAGGAAGGAAGGAAGGAAGGAAGGAAGGAAGGAGGGAAGGAAGGAAGGAGAGTGAATGTGAATATGCTAGAAATGAGAAGATAACAATTTTTAAAACAGAAATTATTATTTTTTAAGGCCAGGAAAAAGAAGAGCATTCCAGGCAGGTTCTCTTAAAGTGGACCAACATTCTTTTCTGATCCTGGGAATGTCCACGTTCAAATAAACAAGCAGCTGAGCTGGAGCTGAGTACTCGCTTGCCTCCGCAGATAAAGCGAACGTTTAGACTGTGAGAAAGGCGAGATTGATTTACGGATCTGAGCGCGCCCGCCCGTTTTTATGGCGGATCACAAATCCTTCAGCGCTGAACTCACGCTGGGAAACTTCCCAACTCCGTTTTCTGATCAAAGTCCCTCCATAGCGACCGCTTTCCAAGGAGACCCACCGAGGACTCTGGGGCTGCCTCCAGGGCTCTGGTGGGACTGGGCAGACCCTCTGCCCAGGCTGGCAGGCACACCATAGAAGCAGAAGAAGGGCTCAGGGAACTGCAGGAGAGGTCAAAAGATTACAAGGCCTCCCTAGGGGTTGCCACTAGATTGCCGAAAGTGAGCCCAGGCAGCTGTCAGCCCTGAAAAGGTTTGGATCTGGAGTGAGGACAAGGGGTAGGGGAGTCTCACAGTTTTGGACTGGAGGGTGAAACCCTTTAGTGAGCCCTAGCCTTTCTCTCCTTCTGTCACTTTCTTTTTTCTTAATCATCACATGGCAATTTATAAAAGTCCTAGATGACTAGGTCTTTATCACTCGGCCCTATAGAGGGACCACAGTTAGTTATCTGCTCTTACAGGTAGCAAGTCTGCCGTCTTTCACAAACCCCAAATATTTTCAGTCCTGGAGTGGCCAGCTTTGCCATCCTACTCATCCTTTCCCTTCTGGAGACCTCCAACTCCCCCATGTGTGCCACCAAGGGACAAAGAAAGTGCCAATTACTCTAGTTATTTCTTGCCTAAGACTGTGTCCCTAAATTATAGGAAATAATTTACAAAATGTAAATCAACATTACATACACTCTCTTTTTGTCTTAATTTCAGGAAAGCATTTCCCCTTCCTAACTAAAAATTCTCTCTCTCTCTCTCTCTCTCTCTCTCTCTCTCTCTCTCTCTCTCTCTCTCATATATGTGTGTGTTTGTAAATGTGAATTTTTCTCTTTTTTCCACTTGTGAATTTTTTTAAAGCAGCAAAAGTGTCACAGATTTTGAAAGTTTCTATGTTCCAGGTTCCTTTTAGAAAATCTTCCATCCACCTCCTAGCATTAAAAGTTTCTGATAACTTTGCTCAGCGTATGGCAGAGTAGACCCTGGACATGGTTCGAGCTCTGAGCATCAATTCTCCTTGCACGTTATCCTGCTCCTCTGGTGGGTGAAATATGCAAGGACTATAGAAGTAGCTGGGGTAGGGTTAGAGATTGGGGGGGGGGGAGAAAAAGGTGATTATAGGTATAGTTTCCCAAACAAAAGAACTTCAGAGGTTAAGAGGCTGTGGATTTGGGTGAGATTGGGAGAGGGGGTCAAGCTCCAAAGCATTGTTCATAGTGGAAGTCCTCTCTCCACACAATGTAAAAGCTCTTGAAGTTTGGAGTCCTGTGGACAGAATCTGTCTAACCTCTTATATCCCTTTGTCTCTGTACCCTCGGCTCTCTCCAAGCAAAGCTGGAAAAGAGAAATGTAACTGGAGGTGGGAGGGGGAAGAGGCATGAGCCTGACCTAAGGACAGGTTGTGTGCAGAAAGAACACCACCCTACTAGTCCATGGGACCCCAGGACTAACATTTTTTTAATTCATTTTCTCCTCAATCAACAGATTCCCAGAGAGCAAAGAAGGGATTTGGAGGCTAGAGGAAGATGGAGAAAATGGAACATATGACAACCCAAGGACCCCTCCCTGAAGAGGTGTGACTTTCCCTCCTGGGCAGGAGGCAGGAGCCAGCACAATGTCCAGTCTAAGAGAGGTCAAGGGGCTTCCGAGGTCATTTTGTGGTTCTAATACTGAGCTAATCGCCTAGAAAACGTGGCCTCTCCATGAACTCTCTCTCCTGCCAGTCTCCCGCCTCCAAACTCTAAGTGAGGCCTCAGGGAAAAAGAGCCAGTGCATCCAGGTCCGATGATGCAGAGCCCAGTGCCGCCTTCAGCCGGAGAAGTAGAGTCCCTGGCAAAGAGAACAGAGTCCCCCCCCCAAAAAAAAACCAGAAACAAAAAGAAAACATACTGAACATTGAACCTTCAGGAAGAAGGCCCCAGGGCAGAGCAGAGAAGTATTTCTATGCCAATGCACCTCCTCTGTGAACTGAACAGTTTCCTGCTACAGAGAGGAGCCCTCAGAACATAGATGTGTCTAGAAGCCTAGGCTACACACAAGAAAACTGTCTACATTCATTTCTATCAGCTTCAAGGCTGGGGCGCTCCTTCCAAAAATTATATTCCATTTTTCCAGTGGGCAGCAGTGACAACATCGCACTGGTAACCAGGCATAGGGGACACAAGCCCTCAGGGTAGACAATCAGAGTCCTTAGAATGCACCAACTCCGTGTGCACCTTGCAAGACACAGGCAGACACACATGCAGGCTTTCCCCATGCCTGCCTGGAGTTTCCCCAATCACAAAAGCACTTCTGAGCCACCGTACAAACAACCACTTCTCTGGTGTTTTTCAGGGGCCCTGACACCTCAGGTCTCAAGCAGTTCAAACACTCTCCAGGTGTCCAGGTCTCTCTCCCCCTCTCTCTCTCCTCTCTTCCAAACATCAGTCATCATAAAAGGCAGAAAACCTACCCAAGTACACACCATAAAAACCCCATGAAGACAGTTGAAAAAGAAAAAAGGAGGAGGCGAGAGTGTTTCTTCTTTTGCTTGTGAAAAGAGCTCATAAAACGATTAAAAAAAAAAAAAAAGCCAGCCCTAGCCCGGGCTGCTTTGTTACCTTCTGTGCTTCTCTCCAGCTCTTTCCCCAGCTCCTCTGGTCCCATTCATGACGAAAGCCTTCTTCCACACTGAGAGAAAAAAGTTTTCAACTTTATGGTTCCAAAAATTTTTCCCCCTCGCAGATCCAGGAAAGACGGCTAACACTTTTTTCCCCCAACAGCCGGTCTGCGGAGATTTGCTGTTGAATAATAACAAAGGAGAGAGGATACGTATTTAAAGAAAAGAAGTGATTAATGGTTTTCTGTATAATTCTCACATTTTTCTTAGCTCTTGTCTACACAGAATGGCTGTGAACTTTAAGCTCCATAGAAATCTTTTTTTTTTTAAATTCTATTCATATCTTCCAAGGAGCAGCTTTGATTTGCTTCTTTAGAGACATTCCTAGGGGGGGACCCTATGCTTTTTAAAACTATTTTCCTTCTCAACCAAGGGCTGCCTCGTCCTCTTGCAGCTAAAACATCACAGCCAAGATCCAGCCAAAACAAAGCTCACCCCCTCATCCTCCTCCCAGTCTGGGGGCGATTTTTTTAATCTCTCAATTACATTTAAACTGGCAATTCGCTGCCCTTTCTTGCACTGGGGATACTGGTCTGATGGGCTTGCAGGGCCTTATCCAGCCTCCAGCCATCTGTGCTGCAAACTGGAAGCAAGTAAAATAAATAACAATAAAATGTGGGTGGGATTGGCTCTTTTCATTTTCTGAAAGGAGATGGGACCCCCCAAAAAAACCCCAAAAACAAAATGACTTTTAATTACATTGCTCTCTAGAGCACCCTGCTTTTTGGAGGCTGCACTTTTTAGCTTTCACTGGACCTGAGACCCCAAAGCTGGAGTCCCAGACCTTAACTTGTTGGTGGTGCTGCATAAAAGCAACCCAAGCCTGGTGGAGCTTTCCGAGGATCACCTGCACCTCTTCCCCTTCCCCCCATTTCCATTGTAGGGGTGACTGGGACCTCAGAGACAGACAGCTATTTGGTCCCCAGTCATACTTTCGATACTTTCTATGAGAAAGAAAATGAAAATTAATACAGGAGCAGGGCTTCACAAAAGAGGCCATTTGTCTTCTTGATTATCTATTTGCTTGTCAGAGTTTGAGCTATGGCACCGGCTAGCTCCTTTGTAATATAAAAATACTCTGAAAACCTGCAAACACCTAGAAACATCTGTGCAAAAAATTAGACTCATTAAAACCTTAAACACCTCAGAGGAAAGCAATACCTTCTTCTGCGGGGAGGAAAGAGGCCGGCCTCGCTGAATCCTCTCGGAACTTTAATAACCAAAGAGCCGTCTGTCTAGAAGGAGACAGCTTAACCGCATTTTATTTGCTTATGACAAATAAATCACAATATGAAAGGCTTTGCATTACTTAAGCCTCTGGTGTCCTACTACGAAACATTTCCACCCCTCCCCAGTAGGGACTGGAGTCAGCCCTCCCAGTCTTTGTGATCATTTTTTGGACTGGAGGGAGAAAAATTTTTAAAGCCCCAAACAAAACACACCCACCCCAAAAGGAAAACAAACTAGCTACCACAATTTGAAAGCCTTTGAGGTAGAAACTCCCATCAGAGCCTTTCAAAAAAGAAATCTTCAACCACATACAATATGAAGCCAAACCCACTAGGGCGCTTAACACATACACTGGTTGACATTTCTCCATATCTTGAACACCAAAGTTCCAACAAAACACGATGTGATGGTCACAATAAACCAAACATTTATTTCTATTGTCACTCTGTACAGGACACAGATTTTCACACCAACGAAAGGTTCTAGACTCAGGCAGCCCCAGAGGTAGGAAGGGGGGTCTGGTTTGGAATGTCAGAAAGAGAACAGGAAAGATGACGCACATGACATAAAATAATAGTAATAATAATAATATTAATAATAACAATAATAAACGGTGCAACAATAAGAAACTATGGCAGAGGGCTCTGCAACATTGTCCTTCCCAAGTAGGAGGGCCACAATATTTTATTTCCTAATTTCACATTCATTTGTACTCTGAGAGAGGGCCCTTCTGTCCAACTGTGGGTTGGCCAGAGGGTAGTGCCCAGCTTCCAGAATTCAACTGACCCTCACCCAGACAAGGCCAGCCTGGCCTTCTGTGGAAGTCCATCCTGGATGGCCTTTTCATTTTTATTTCTTGGGTTCAATTTCAGGAACTTGCTTTGTCCAGGCTACCCCCGCCCCATAACCCTTCTCTCTCTCTTCTGTGGAAAGGGGTGAACAGTCATTCCCCCCCCAAGAATGGGCACCATGGAGGAGGAAAAGGGAAGTTGTGTGTGTTTGTTACCGTGGCCAAAAACACTGTGCTATCTGTCAGTCAGAGGGTGTCAGGAGTGGGGGGACAAAGAAAGAAAATCCAGGCGTGTTCCAGCAGCGACGGCAACAGCAGAGGCTGTGGTGGGGCTGCACAACCCGGCTTCATTTGTTAGGCGAGTGTCGAGGTAATGGTCTCCACTGAGGCCCCGTCCTCTCCTCGGCAGAGTAAACAAGACTGATGGGCCCAGGCCTGGCGTGATTAAAGATGAAACGTGGACCCATCTTCACTAAAGCTGAAAACAAGGAGCTGCAGCCTCCTCCTTTTTCTCTTTTTCTTTCTTCCTTCTTCCTTTTTCTTTCTTTTTTTTAAAGAAAGAAAGCAAGAGACTTGAATCTTGCTTCAGAGGGCCTCACCAGGCTCCCTATTGTCATTTCTATAAATAAAGCTCCCCTACCCCTCCTTCTCTGCGTTTATTCATATATATAGATAAAGTGTGGGGGAGGGCAGATCGGGTTTTCAGGACCCAGGCCTCGGCCCCTCCCGTACCCCCCTCCGTACTCGATGCCCACCCCCAGCCTCCCCAAGTTCGGAGCTCCTGCTTGGGAGGGAGGCCCTAGAGAGCTGGGGGTCCTCCGTTGGGCCGGCCTGGGGGTCCTCCGGTTGCTCCGGCGGTGCCACCCGAGCGGATCTTAGTGTTGGGCAACTTATGGTCTTTTTTCCACTTCATGCGGCGGTTCTGGAACCAGATCTTGATCTGGCGCTCGGACAGGCAGAGCGCGTGGGCGATCTCCACCCTCCGGCGGCGCGTCAGGTAGCGGTTGTAGTGGAACTCCTTCTCCAGCTCCAGGACCTGCTGGCGGGTGTAGGCGGTCCGCGAGCGCTTGGGCTCCCCGCCGGCGTAATTGGGGTTTACTGGACACACACACACACAGAGAGAGACAGAGAGAGAGAGAGGAAGAAAGAGAAAGTTTTATTGCCCCCGAAAAGGGGGGAGGCATAGCCCTTTTCTTCCAAGCTAAGACAGTGTCTCCCTCTCCCTGTCACATCGTCTGGAGCTGGCAGTGGGAGACTTAGGAAAAGAAAGACATCAAACTTTTGGAGAGCTGTGCTGTCCCTATTGGTGCTGGGGTGAGGGTTGAGGGGTGCGGTGAGAGATCTTCACAAGGTTTTCATCCCCCCCACCTTGGCGTGGGGCCCTCGGTAGGAGAACCAGGGGTGGAAGAGGGAGGGGTATTGTCATAAACCTTTCCTCTGTTTAGTTCCCACCCTCACTGCCCAGATTCTTAAGCAGGGCCTCTCCGCAGTAGAAACTTTTGCCCACTTCTGCAACCAAGGAACCAGATTCCGAGAAAGGCGAAATAAATACTGGAAGTTGACTCAACTCTGCTTAAATACGGATTACTACCTCCTCCTCCTCCTTTCCTTCCTCGCCTCCTCCCACACCCCTCCCCAACTTCCAACTTCACTGAGACTGCATCTCCCAGGCCAAAAAAAAAAAAAAAAAAAAAACAGTCGCTGGCGAGAATGGGGGGGAAAGGATGGGGAATCGACTTCAAAGGCGTAGGGCCCACCAGGCCATAAAAATTTATGGGCGATGTAATTATGTGGCTCTGAAAACTGGCGACCGTAAATCTCTAGCAATGGCGAGTTTATAGCCGGGACAATTGGCTTCCCCAGTTCCCTCCTCCTCCTCCCACCACAGGCCTCGGAGGTCCCTTCGGTGTAGCAGCGCCAGGGGGTGGGAGGGAAGGGGTGCCCACGCACTCACCCGTGCTCACGTGAACTTTGCGCATCCAGGGGTAGACCACGGGCTCTTTGCACGCCGAGTGGGACGGGCTGGGGTGCAGGGGGTTCTGGGCGCAGGGAGGCGGCGGCGGGGGGCTGCTGCTGACCGCCTCGCAGCGCGGGCCAGGCTCCGGGAGGAGGGCCCCGGCGGGTGTCTGCACGGGAGCCCGAGGGGACAGCCCGGGCGGCGGCGGGGGTGGCGGGGGCGGCGGGGGCGGCGGCGGGGGCGGCCCGGGGTCCCGGCAGGCCGCGTAGCGCTGCACGGTGCACGGTGCCCGCCGCCCGTAGCCCGCCTCGGGCTGGAAGCCGCTCTCTCGCCTCTGACCACTGCCGCCGGCGTAGAACCCGGGCGAGTGCTCGCTGGGTAGGTAATCACCCTGTGAATATTCCTCGCACGGAGGGAACTTGGGGTCGACATAGTTTGAGTTGATCAAAAAAGAACTCATAGCCATTAATTTCTGGGAATTGCTCTCACAAAAAAAAATATACTAAAATTTATTCCGACCCCCTGACTCGTTTTCCTGTTTCCGAAAGCCCTCCTCCTACTTACTGTCAAGTGAACAAAGTTAGGGGCCCACGTGATCCTCAGAACCAATGGCCACCCCGCCTGCCATTCCCGGATAAGGAAATCTGCTCGCCCGGACTCTACTCCAGCCAAAGAGGTTTATTTCCCCTGCTTCCCCCACCCCACACCAGGATTTACATAGGCCGCCTGTGGGGCGACCCCCTCCTCACCCGGCTAGCTCCCACATCCCAGAGAGATGGAGAGCACAGAGGACAGAGCGGAGCAGGTTGCGACTGAAGGGCCTGTTTTTTTTTTGGGGGGGGGACTGGGAAGACCACCATCCCTGGATCCTCCTCAGAAGTTGGGGCTCAGGGGGTTGCCCCTCCAGGCCTACCTTACCTCCACCTACCATTCTCTGCCTTCCATCAGGCCCACCTCCTCCCAAGAGAGAGAGGGAGCTCCTTCCATCAGGCCCCATCTCTTCCCAAGAGAAAGAAGGAGCTCGTGCACTTCTCATCTGTGTGGGGAGCTAAGTGACTGGAGATTGGGGCTCCTTCTTAAAAGGGGAACCCACTGGGGTTGAGGGGCGCCGAGCTTGGGGCTTTTCACCAAAGCCAGATGGGAAGGGGTTGGGTGAGATAGGAGGCGTCGAGGGCGGGTGTGTGGAGGGGCTTGTCAGAGATGAATGGAACTGCGGGCGGATCGATAGGAAATTCATGCACTAATTCGGGGAGACCTCGCCTTCCAAATAGCATTTAGCTGCGCTATTAGCTTGGCTGAGTCAGTCCGTCTGTCTGCCCCCCTTCTCCTAGCCACTCCTCCCTTTGCCCACCACATGGCTCAAGCTTGGGGAAACGACTTGATTTCCCACCCTGAAGATAAGTGCTGGAGTTACAAAAAAAAAAAAAAACCTGCAACTTTTGAGAGCAAAATGAATAGCAATTTATTAATTCCAGAACCATCGAAGCAATGCTAACCACCGCGCAGAGTTCTAATTGCTGCTAATGCTGCCGCCTCTGCCCATGTGGTGGAAAGAAATGTCATCCTTAAGATGCCAGGGATAGGAGCCCTAGCAGTGACACACACACCCCCCAACACAGGCATGATAACACCCCTGGCAATCTTGTGCTTGGGAGGCATATTGTTATGAACCCAAATGCAAAGCGGACCTCAGTATCCGTTTGAAAAGGACATTTCCTTTGCAGTTCTCATATTTGTAGCAGCTCATCCCTGTCTCAGGATTTCTAATAAAGCCCCTGAGCCCAGAATAGAAAATGGGTGAGCTTGGGCTTGTGACTAAGTTAAAAACATCACCAACAACATTAACGTCTGAAGACAAGTGTACACGAATCCAAGCTCCCAAGGGCAGACTTGAAGACAGTTCAGATAGCTATGATTTCTCCCTCTCTAACCAACGGAAGGAGAAAAAGAAAGAGGAAAAGAGGAATGGAAGGAGTCTTCTTGCAGTCAGTCATTGGATTGTCCTCATTTAGAAAAGAATCTATTTTTCTTCTGGGGAAAAATGAGCGGAGTGTTTATGTCAACTACATATTCCCCTAGATACGAATTTGTGACCACAAAATTCCTTACACAAATTCGGATCTACAGGGTATATACAGAAGACAGACAGATCTTCTTGGCCCAGAAATTTTCCAGTTCTCCTACTTTCGGTGCGTTCTTCTTTGGGGGTGTGGTTTGAGTGTTTTCATTTTATTTCGTTTTGTGCTAGTTTTGAGCTTTAGGGATGGGAAAAGAGGCACTGCCAGTCCATTCTTGGGGTTACCATGTTTTCAACTCTCCTTTTCTATCAAAAAGAAATAGAATCAGCCAGTCTGCAAAGGGACTCGAACCTCACGGCCACTGCAAGATTGGTGGCTCATGAATTATGAGATGTAAACATTAGCTAAGCACAAAGGAAGGAAGGGTCATCCCGAGGCTGCGGAAAGTCAGAATCAGGCCTTTCTGGATGCCTGAGTGCCCTTCCCCTCCCCCTAGGATTTTTTTTTTTTTAAGGAAAAAACAAAACCCCAGTAGTCTCCTCCCATGCCCCTTACAGCCTTTACTTTGGCTCCAGTTCCTCATCAAACGAATATCTAGATATTTTCTAAAGCGCCTCTCAGCCAAGGGAGGGGGGAGAAGCGGCTGGGTGTGAAGGGGGTGTAATAAAAGTCCTTTTGGAAAAATTGAATAGTAAAAAGAGAGAGAAACAGCTGTGAAGAAAAATGCTGGGAGACCAAGCAGATGGGGCCCCTAGATATTTAATGACGGGCAATTCCGTTTACAACCTGAGAAAAACATCAAAGGCGTTTCATTTCCGAATGAAGGGCAAAAAGGAACCATAAAAGATGTAGCCAGATGATGTGCTGGCCCCTCCCGACCTTCCATACCTCCTGGGGGCCAGAATGGGGAGACACAGAGATGTGGGAAAGACCCTGGTCCCCACTTCTCTAGCCCCAGGCAGACCCTCTATATCTAAATGCATGCACACACTAACTGGGCCCAGCCACCTGCTTGGGTCACTGGTGGTGGGGTCAAAATGGGAATCTGAGGGTTCTGAACTAACTCCCAATAACTGCAGAATTTTGTAAGCCGAAGATGGGGACTTGGGGTGGAGGGAAGTGAGGCTTATGCTTTTGAAGTTGCGACCAGGTGAGGGCAAGTATTCCCAGCAGAAGCCTTCTGGCCACCCAAACCCCTACCTATCTCCTTAGGTTTGAGAAATACTTTCATCCCTTATTGAGTCAGGTCAGAACACTGTCAATTTCATTAACAAATACAGAAACAAGCCAAAACAACCCTCTATCCATCACACCACAGAGGCCTCTGCTCATCCCAGTCCTAGGACCCTTGTAAGCAGGTACAGGAGCCCCTACCTGCAAGCAACTAGGTCCTGAGCCCCTCAGAATTTTCTTAAATCTCCAATGTTGCCTCTCCAATGTTTTAATTGCGAATGTTGGCCTCAGAGCTGTATCTAACCCCAAGGTTCTCCTCAGCCAGGTCAAACTCATACATAATTGGGAAGGAAAAATATATTGTAGTTATCTTCAGCAAGAGAGGATCCAGTCTGGGGCATCCACAGACAAGTGCGCTGGCCCTGGGCCCACAAACAGGAGTATACTGGTAATATCCCCATCAGCTCCCTAGCATTAAGCCAGGACTTTCTGTGGGGTCTTCTCAAAGAGCACTTAGGGGTTCCACAACCCATTCCAATCAGGCTCCTCCCCCACCCGGTACCTCCAGTCCTCCTCAACCGGTCCAACTCTGCGGTGGTTCTGAAGTTTGAGAGAGATGCCCAGCCCCTCTGCTACTCCACACTTTACATGGGTCGTGGCCCAGGTGTCCCGAGCACGGAGAGAGAGCAATAAAAATGACAGCCATGGCAGGGCTGGGTATGGTTGATCTTGGATCAGAACACCAAGATTTTCTCCTTGATAAACTGGGAGCCGCCACCTGCCCTCCCACTAAAGGCGTAGCACTCTCGCCACCCCCAACTCTAGCCCGGGAGTACATTTTGCCAGGGATGGAGGCCAAGATTTATCAGCCACTCTCCCAGGACAGGTTTCATCCGAACCACGAGGCTGCCTCACCCACTCTGGACGCAGAAGAATAACCAACAACAATACGTATAACAAGAAAAATCAAATAAAAAGAGCAGGGGGGGAATCACGCACGTTCCGAGCCACCTCTCCTGTGTTCCAGGGTTGAAGGCTTTTCTCCTTGGCAGCCACAGGTTGCTAAGCGTGACCTCTCGCTGCCCAGTCCCGGGGTCCCAGGGCCCTGAGAAACCATCTACCTTTTGTTTGCAGGGAAGGAGGGATGCTCCAAGCGGAGTGGAGCGCAGCGGGGACGGCGGTCGCCGAGCAGCCGCGCGGAGCCCTGGAAGGCCCGGGGAGGATGAGGACTCACCAGGCCACCGCCCGACCGCGACTCGCCGCGGACCCGCCTGGCCACAGCTGAGCTCGCTCCTGTCCACTATCGAGTGTCCGGAAAACCCAAGCGCGGCTGCGGGCAGAGAAGCCACAGGCCCCCTCGAGGGAGGCCGGAACAAGAAGACTTTTTTTTTTTTTTTGGTTTTTTGTTTTGTTTTGTTTTAGAAGAGCAAGTTTTCATATTAATCTCATACTTTGGCAGTCTTTGTTAAACAGCTAGGGCGCGTCACGAGGCTCTCGAACATTTTAATAATTTTTAGACGCCGTGACCTGCGGTTCACCCCTGTTCTGGCCTCCCCCTCGAACAGGCAGTTACTATGATATGCTCAATGCAGTTCGCTCGGTCATATTGAATTTTTGCGCAGGTCATTACTTGGGAGAAAAATGACAGAGCAGGAATTTAATTCAGCTTATAACTTCCCTTTTCTTCACCCAATCCCTCCCATTCCCACCCCCCAAAAAAAGTCCCCATTTGGACAGGATTCAGAGGCCACGCCCATACTTTGATTTTCCATGATTCCTATATTTTTGTCAGCTCTGGTTCCAGAGGCAAAGAAGGAGAAAGTGAGATCCTATGAGGAATCTTTCTGGGGTTTAAGAACTAGGCTGGCACCTGAGCAACCAAAAATGTGTGCTTGAGCATCTGAGCTGAACCAGAGTCCTCTTCTCTTGTCCCATATTCCTCTTCTCTTGTCCACTGGCAGTCCTGTGTCTGGATCCCACTACCCACTTAACCAGCTTTATTCATTCACCCAAGTGCTAGATACATTGCCTCTTTTGCACATTTACTTTGGGGGATCCCAGGACCCTCCTCCCCCTTTCTTCTGGGGAAGAGAGCTTGGTCCAGAGCAGAACACATTTGGGAAAGACAGGGAGAAGTCTGAGAGTGCTAGACTTCACTGATCAAAGCTGGGGACTTCCAGGGCTGATCTCAGAAAAAGGTTGGTCCTTTAAAAATAAAACAATATTGTCTCTCTTTTAAAAAAAATAGTTCTCTTCTACACAGCAACTCCTCTTCCTAACTCCATTATCACCTGGAGGAGGTGGAGGACCAGGAGCAAATCAAGAAGCGTTTATGATACTCAGACATTTTCTAGGGGATGTCTCTGCAGGATTCGTATCTGGTAGAATGTCCAGCAACGCGCTCTCTCTCTCTCTCTCTCTCTCTCTCTCTCTCTCTCTCTCTCTCTCTCACACACACACACACACACACACAATGGATCTTCAGAGGTAGGTAGTTCAGACCAGTCCCTTTTCTATCCAGTTCAGAGTTCAGGCTTAAGGTGAATGCTGGTAGAGATGGGTGATCAAACAACACCCCAAAGCAGCCAGCTTGGTCTGGGATCCTTTTATTCTGAGATCCTTCCAGCCCAGGGCCTTGGGCTACTCAGTCTATTCCACTGATCTCTAAATTTATCAACTTTCTGTCCTGGAACAGAAAGAAATGAATTCTAGAGTTCAGGCCTTGACCTCTCTCTCTTTAGGATCCCAGAAATTCTGCTCCTGCCTGACATCCCTTGAGGGCTAAGTAGAAAAAAATTAGGATCCAATGCTCAGTTAGTTTACTTTAAAAGAACAAAAAAGGTTTGGGAAAAAGTTGATTTGAAATGTGATACTAAACCGTTTCTCTTTTGGCTATATTTCAAAAGTCATCTTTGTAAAATCTCTCGGGTTATCTTCATCCTGAAAAGACAAACGCCCACAGTGCACCTCCTATATTAAATGCTTGGAAGAGACTATGATGACTTCTCATAATACAACAGTCATTTAAAGATCCAAAATAGGCTTATGCCCTGGTGTTATAATTACAGTCTCTCAAAGCATTTTACTTATGAGCTAAGCTTAATGCATGGATTCAAGGTTCATTTCAGGTCGCCTGTTTCAACTCCAAGATCTCCATGAGGCCATTCAGTATTTTTCCTAACATTTCTCCTTCTTCCAAATAGGAAAAGAGAATGTCAGAATGAATACCCAAATGGAGGTTTGGGAGAGAATGAGAGAACTAACAAGCTTTCAATATCCTAATGCTTAAGCACAACAATTTCAAGAGAGGAGTGAAAATTTCAAAAGCCTCTATGTACTGCCCAAGGCTCTAGAACTTCAACTACCTGGATCAGAAGGGTGATGTGGGGGGGGGGTCCCTGTAAAAGGGTCACATTCCTGGGGCAGGGTCTTAGAGCCAGTAGTTCGGCCTCTTTAGGGCAAATAGGGTAGGGCTGGTGTTGGTGAGAATCCAACCTTCACCTTGGAAGCCTTCTTTGGCCAAATGTCCTTCAGGACGTGTGGGTAATTGGATTTTTTAAATGTGTGCGGCTGGGTAGGTTTTAATTAAATTTTATATGGTGACTTAAAGGTTATCTTTGGGAGAGAAAATTGCACAGAGGGATTTGCCACGCCCCGAGCGCTGTCTTTTGTGCAGCTTGCTACCACCAATGGTATAATTTTGGCAGAGGAAGGGTGATCTCTTCCTTCTATGGTTTCCTTTCCCCCAGATGTCTGCCTCTCCCCTGCCCACTTTGGCTGCCCCCTGCCCCGCATTTCTCTCAGCCTTCCTTACTTC
This sequence comes from Zapus hudsonius, assembly GCA_004024765.1. Classification (NCBI taxonomy): domain Eukaryota; kingdom Metazoa; phylum Chordata; class Mammalia; order Rodentia; family Dipodidae; genus Zapus; species Zapus hudsonius. The sequence goes on along the minus strand of PVHP010001718.1, from coordinate 33,228 downwards.
AAGCTTCCTTGGTTCTCTCCTCTCCTTACACACACACACACACACACACACACACACACACACACACACACACACAGCCCTCTCCCCCTTCCCACCCCTCCCCCCCAGACGTCTCCGTCGGCCTGGCTCACGCATGCTGTAAACTTTTGACCCTCCAACTTTGCGACCCCTCTGGCAATAACACTGGCCTCACAGCCCAGGGTCTTATTCTGTCGGGCTGGCTGCAGAAACAAGCACAAAACGCCTTCCTACCCCTCCCCCTTCACCACCTTGCAAGCCCCCCTCCCCGCCCCTTGCCATCCTCTCTTAAGCCTAAGGAATATGAGGTTTTGCTTATGAAATAACTCCTTATTTTAGAGGGGGGAAGCCGACCCCGCCTGGTTCTTCAGGTGGCTGTGCAAAAGCTTTTGCCCACCTTCCTTCTTGTCTCCCAGAGTGGGCCATCGGTTGCTGAATGAGGGGGTCTAAGGGAACAGACCTGGAGAAGGGTATTTCTGGGGTGAAGCATGAAATGAGCTCGGAGCAGGGTTTCTTTGGAGGAGACCACTTTGCTACTGGGCCCGAAGAACTGGAGAAAGAGCTGTGCCCCAACCAAGCTGGCCCACAGGGACCCCGGGGCCACCTTGAGCAGCGGCTCCCAGGCGCCTGGGAGACCTCAGCCTGGCTGTGAACTTGGTCTAAGGCGGACTCTACTGGCAGCTCGGGGATGTTACAGCCTCTGCCTCACCGCGCGCAGCAGCTCCGCGCTGGACCAGCGGCTTTCGCTTTCCCTTCTGCCCAAATATCACCTCCCAATCGCCCATCTGTTGCCGGAAAGGGTCTCAATTTCTCTCCTTCTGTGAGAGCCCTTGGGAGTCATAAAGCAAAAAGAGAAAACGAACCAGAAACACACAGAGAGCGCTATATAGGGGCAATGTCCAGTAGTGTCTCCAAGAAGCGACCCCCTGGCACGCTTCCACTTGTCCTCCGCTTGTCCTCTCAGTGTTTCCGGTCCTTCGGATTGTTCACCTTCCCACCTGGTCATGGGGGTTAGGTGGGCCAGCTTGCCATATCTGTCCTTTATTAGATGATTTATTCCTATCCCACCTGGCTCCGAGTCAGGACCTGCTGCAACCAAGCTTAGCTGCTGCACTTCAAGGCTGCAGCCCAGTGTACTCAACCCCAGACCCCTCGGAGAGAGAGCCCAGAGTTGGCCTGGAGCCTGGGTGCCTTTTCCAGGGACAAGGAGCTGCAGGGTGCAACAGAGAGTACATCTCCCTTATCCAGAGGAAATTTAGGGAGAGAAGAAATAGGATGGATTCCTAAACCACAGAGAAAAAGAAAATAGGAAGCCAGGGGAGAAAGATTAAAACGTGAGGAGGTGCTATTCCTGATCCGACAGGTTCCCTAATTGCCGGAAATTTGACCCTTCCTAGGTCTTTAAATCCTCCACCCACTTCCTCCCCAAGCTCACAATAAATCGCATCACGGTGAATTCGCCAAGAGAAAGGGAGGATCGACCTAAACCTGTCGCATGCACCCGCCAGGCCTGCAACTGCGAAGGTGTTGGTGCTGCGGCCAGCTTGCCTAATGTATGCAGCAGCATCGGCTTGGAGCCCCACTTAGGCCAGTGCTACGGCCTGTCTGCTGACCTCTGCATGATCCCGGACTCTATGAATTATTGATGAGATATGAGCGTTGATTTCCCCTTTCAGGATGCAAACTCCATTATATTGTTAAAATGGCGATTTAATCGTTGAGAATAGCTTTGGTGTGGGGTTTTTTCCTCCAACTCATTTGCGCCTCCTTCCTTTTCATTTAACTCTCTTAATTAAATCCTTTAGCAGATTTTAATCACTTTTTTGAGGGAGGGGTAGAAGGAAGAGAAAGGCCATAACACCATCACTACCACCAACGTCAACCAGGACACTAAACACAAAACAAACCTGAACACCATCAAAAAGCTTCTGCCTTTGGAAAGTTGAAAGGAAGGTGAGGAGGCGGATGTTTTCTTTGAGAACCTTTACCAGAGAAAGAACCTCAGAGTTCGGTAGAAATTGGTCCACTGCCTAGATGGTATCTAATTCCACCTCTAGGAGATTTTTGTGAAGTTCAATGGTGACCACAAAGTCAAGCTTACCCTTGTAGAGAAATCCTGGACTTCAAGCTTGAGAAGGCTTGAGAAGGTATTCTAGTGAGGTGAAACTCTTTATCTGGGCTTCAGGAGCACTATTCGTTCACTTTAAAGGGGGTCCCTCCCCATGAATCTACCCCCCTTTCCAAACAGCTCAGTTTCCAGGCGGTGTCTGGGTTAATTAATATGGATGTGCAACAGCTCTGCAGCAATCAATAAATCCCACTGTGGGCAGATCCCAGCCTCAAAATTCGATTACACTTAGAAACTCCAAAAATGGAGAGAATGGCCAGAGTGGTCCCTGCTATAAAAAGAGGAAACAGGTTCATACCAGTCCTGTCCTCCCAGGTTGGCACAGTTAGTCCCAAACTGGGCAACCAATGGGGGGGGCAGTTCTGGGAAGGGACTGAGTTTGGAGTTTTCTACAAAATCATCTGTCTTTTCCTTTGCTCTGATCCTTGGCTTCTGTCTCAGCACCCAGATCCCTGGGATAGAGGAAGCAGGCGGGGAAAGAAACTTGCTCTTAGATCTCTGGTGCTGTTTTCCCATTCCTCAGCAAATAACCTCTCACAGCCAGGGAAGGGTTAAGTGTCCCTGCTGTAGTTATGGAGAGGAAGCTGATGAAATATGGGCACTTGGAACTCCAGGCCTGGCTGGTTTTCCTGTTTATACTTCTTTATACTTCCTCCCACTCTGTGGCCACGGAGAAGCCAAACAAACAACCAAATAAAACAAAACAAAAATCAAAATCAACTTCTCTTCCAAGTGGTGGCCAGGCTGGGCTCAGAGCAAAAGGGAAGCTGTAGTCTTAATCCTGCTGCCCCTCCGGTTGAAACTTGGCTCAGAGGTTGAAGCCTGGACTTTGGGGGGGAGAGAGAACACAGTGGGAGAGGTGGGAGAGAAGAGGTCTGGAGAGAGCAGAGCAACATTTACAGAGAAGGGTGTCTTGGGAAGAGTGGGGAAAGAGGGCATAGTTCTGGGGCAGGGAGAGTTCTTTGTATCAGAAACCCCTTCACACATCTCATTCTCTTCCCCAGCTTGTCCTTGGACTTCACAGATGACAGCTAATGAAAAGAGCCAAAAGTGGAGAAGAGAAAGCCCAGACAGAGCTTCTTTTCCAGGATCTGCTGAGAGCTGGAGGAGAGCCTCCAAAGGTTCTATCTCTAAGCCATTGTGGAAAATCTGTCTGGGAGCTGTCCCTAGACTTCAGACCTCACATACTCTATATCAGTTTGCAGAATTTCCGTGCAAAGAAGCTCCCCCCCCCAAAAAAATCTTCAGGAGCAAGCCTCATGATCTGGATTTTCATGCTCCTGAATAGGATCCAAAGGCAAGCTAGAGGAAGGCCAGGAACCCACTAGGAAAGGAGTTCCTTTGAAAGACGGAGGGTTGGGCTCTGCCCCTTCCTCTGCAGCCTCTCCCTATAACTTTGCCTTGAAGATACAGGGAAAGCCACCCATCCAAAACATATTTTCATATTCATATTTCATTCATATTCATATTTTAAATGATTCTGGCAATCATTTGATCCTTAGGAATCCTTTGGAGACCAGAGTTTCCTTTCCAATGGATACAAATGTTCATCCTTCCTAAAGAGATGTACCTTAAAGTCAGGTTGAGACTCCCAATCCCTCTATCCTTTCCCTCTGCCCTTCAGGCCTCTTCAGGATCTCCTGGAAGCTAGGAGTGGGCAAAAAATGGCAAGTTCAGGAAACAGAGAGCGGCCTCAGGAACAGAGCAAGGAGAAGCAGTGTGCGAGTACCCCTTCATGGAACAGAGGGAATCCCATAACTCTTCTTTGATCCCAAATCAGAAGCCCCTCAAAATACCATATTCAATTCTAGGGACTATACACTAGAGTTGGTGACCTAATTCAAGAGACAGCGAGTGGGCTGGCAGAAAAGAGAAGCAAAAGCCCCAGGAATCTTAATTTTTTAAGGTAGGGGGGATATCAATTTGATGGGAAAAATGATTCTAGAAGAAACATGACTTTTCCTTAGCACATACAGGCCTTTGGGTAAGGTCTGAAGTGCCTGGGATTTGTGGTACAACAAAACAAAGGGGCCTTTCAGTCTGTTGGGAGAGAAGATGAAGCATAGAGCACCTTTCCAATGGCCTATCCAGCCCCTTCTTCTCTTTGTTGATTCCCTACTGTTAGGATCCCTGTTCCTGGGCAGGCTTTATTTAGGGAGGGCTAGCCAGGCTTCTACCTGAATATACCTAAATCCTCCAGGCTAGGGTAAGCATTCCTCTCATTCTCATCACTGGCCAGAAATTAGATTTAGAACTGGAGGACATGAACTCCCTCATATGTCCCTCATTCTGATCCTTCTTAGAACCTAGCAGAAGAGATTACTTTGGACCAACAGACTGAAGTTGGGTGTGAAAGCGTTATGTTACTCATTCTGGACTATTGAAATAGCAGGGGCTGCCCTTGCCCTTTATGGGGTTCAAAGATCCAAAAACCAGAAAGTGCCTCAGAACCAGGTGGCTCACAACAACTGCCTTCTCCGTTGGTGCTTTCTTTCAGATGTATCCAGATAAAAGTGCCCAGAGCCATGCCCCCAACACACCCCAGACAAATGAATGTCATAAAGTTTCTTTTCTGGGGGCAGGGAGATATCTGTCTTACTAGATAGCCAGCAGTGAAATGCACCCCTCCAACATTAAGCCCTTATGTCAACATTACACATTCCTCTTTCTGCCCCCCTAAATTTCCAATGACACTGAAAGAACATGGATTCCACAAAACCCCTTTTCCTCCAGAATCCAACACTCCTTCCTTACCACAGAAGCCTCATGGAAGTGAGGACCCATACCTCAGGCACCCAGATTTGTGCAAAAAGCTGCTAAGTTACACCTATATCATACCACAGATGCACTGGAAGCAAGATTTTCTTTCCCTGTCCCAAGCCCCAAGATTGGAAAGGGAGAAATCGAAAGCTGGAAGCGACTTACTGCGGAGCGCTGGGCCTGGTCTGCTGCCACTGCCTTCTGGGCTGGTCTGGGCTGCTCTAAGCTGGGAGAGCGCTCACCTACCTCTGCCCCCTTCCCCACCACAGTGAGCAGTTAAAGTGTCACTTAACATTCTGGAGAATGTGAAATATACCGCGCGGTGTCAACTCCCCAAAACCATAAAACTAACTTTATGGACCTCACGTGACTTTCTCGAGCCAGTGAGGGGTATCTGTCTGACTTCTCGGCGATTTTTACGATCTAACTTCAAGATAAAACCCCTATCCATTTGACATCTAAATGTCATAGCGACTTTTGGGATAGTTTGCTTTAGGCAAAGGGGGACAAAGTCGAGGGGTGAAAGGGAAGGAGGGCCCAGTACAGCTTCCAAGACCCTCGCCGGCCTCCTGACCAGCTTCCCCTCCCCCAGGTCCTGTAAGAAGTTGGGCCCAGCTGGAAGAGATTGACCGGTAAGTGTCCAGACTTGACTTGTGCTCTGAGGGTGGAGGCTGACTTGGGTGGAGGAGGACAGGGCCCTGGCCTTATCCAGGCTGAAGGGGGACCAGTGGTGTTTCAGGAGGGACCCCAATTCCTAACCACAAGGGAAGGTCATTTGGGCCCCTGGAGAGAGAGGGCCCTAGAAAAGTGTAAAGAAGGCTGAAGGTGACAGAAAACCATTAAGATTGAGCTGATTTTTTTTTGCCTTAGTGGGTGGCAGAGTTGAATTGGAATTTGAAACAGTGGACAGGGCAGCTGGACAGGCCTCTACTATTCCCCAAAGTCCAGGAGCCTTCTGCTCAGGATTAGGCCCAAATTACTTTCCCTGGAGAATTTTCCAGAGACTCTCCTAGCTAGCTGGTGGAAAGCCAGGCTAGAGTCCAGTACCTGGCCCACATGAAGTTCCTGGGCCTCCCAGAACTCCAGGCATGGAGGCCTGTCCCCTGGCCCAAGCTAGGGACTTAGGTGACTGAGAGGGGCTACTGATAAGCACCCTACTTTCCCTTCCTTGTACCCTAGATTTATCAAGAATGGTCTAGGGTGTACCCAATGATGGGAGAGGCAGACCCCTGGAGAAAAGACAAGTGGAAGGGCAATGGAGTCGGGGGAAACATTTATTTGACTTCAAGGAAAGCTACAAACAAATACCAATGGCTACTCACTGAGACAGGCCTGGCAAAGACAGATTTCACGTGTAGCACAGCATCTACCCGCTCACTACAAATGGTCTTGGAAGCGAAATGGGTAAGGGAGGAAGAGATGGGTTTGACCCAGACTATCCCCATATTTACAAGCTTTGGGCCCTCTAACCAGACCCACAGATTCACAGAGGAAACACGAGACATTTTACACCGAGGATTATGTCTGTTTTCACACACTCCCAGACCAGGCCTCGTGGGGCCTACCAGGCAGCAGGAGCTTAAATCTGACTGTTTTCTTTCTTTTTCTCTCTTCTCAATATCACCCCTTTGGTCCTCCCAGGCCCCTTTCCATTCCAGGAACAAGTCACTGGGAGACTTGGGCCTAGGGAATGGGGCCAATGAAGGATGAGGAAGATGAAAAGAGACCCAGTCAGGTCCTCCATGTTCCAGGCCAGCTCAGCTGGGCCCGGCACTACCCCAACCTCAACTGCTACCCCTTAGAGAAGTTTCCAGCTGAAACTCAAAATACAGCACTCATCCTTTTTATAAATAAGTTAGAACACAGATAGGGAGGGGAAAGTCACATAAAACATGCGAATTTCTTTTTTTTTTTCTTTTCCTGGGGGAAGGAGTGCAACCACGGACGAGAACATTAAGAAACACTGGCGGATTTGGGACTAGCAGAGGGGAAAGTGGGGAGCATGGAGGGAAAAATAAGAATTATTATTATTATTAACAATAATAACAAGATAACCAGTCCGAGAGAGGGAGCCGCAGGAAGACCAAACGAAAAATTGTAACACAAGGCTGGGGCGAGGCAGGCTCACGGGAACCAGTCCCCAGCCAGCAGCGGCAGCGCAGGGAACATTGGAGGGGTCAGGGGCTGGGGGTGACACGGACTCTTGGGCCGCCCAGGGCTCCTCCAGGGTGGGCTCATGGTTGGAACGCGCTGCCGGCTGTCGCCAGGCTCATACTTTTCAGTTTGTTGTCTTTCTTCCACTTCATGCGGCGGTTCTGGAACCAGATCTTGATCTGGCGCTCGGACAGGCAGAGCGCGTGGGCGATCTCGATGCGCCGCCGCCGGGTCAGGTAGCGGTTGAAGTGGAACTCCTTCTCCAGCTCCAGGGTCTGGTAACGCGTGTAGGCGGTCCGGGCCCTTTTCCCATCCGGGCCCGTCATATCTGGGAGCACAGAGAGGGAGAGCCCCGGAGGCTAAGTTATTCCAGTTGGGGGGGGCGCTGGGTGGGAGGGGGCGGGGAGCAGGACCCAGGCGTCCCCAGGACCCAGCTCTCCTCAGCTCCAGTCCCCCCTGCTCCAGAAGCCCGCATCCTGGCTCTCTTTCTGCACCCCCTTCTCCAGCAGCCCCCACCTCTTCTGGCAGTGAATGCGCCCGGCTTTGTCTCTTGCTTCCTTCCAGTGCCTCACCCTTTGCAGGGCTCGGGCGACCCTCTAACCCCCGAAGGGAGGAGAACGGCTGCACTTTTGCCCTAGACAGATCCTCTACCTGCTCTTGTCTCCTTGACTAAGGACAGTCTCCGAATTTTCTGGCAGAAACAGTACCTTTCCCTACAGTACATAAACCCTGTCTGTTATTCTAAAGCTGATTATTGGCTGGGCAAATAAAACCCAAGCTAGACCTTGAACCAAATTATTTTTAACTCTCCTCCCACCCCCAGCAAAAGACCCTATTTGACACTGTTCCTGAAGCAGTTCCGACCCTATCAGAGACTTCTCCCCTTGGAAAAATAAAATGAATAAATCTATAATTTGAGCAAAAGCCAAGGTCTCCTCGCCTCCCCCTCAACCCAGGGCAGGAAAGCCGAGAGGACAAAAAAGAGAGAGGAGAGAGGAGGGGGAAGAATTACCATGGCTGATATGAAGCTTCCTCATCCAGGGAAATATCTGCGGAGCCTGCCCCTCGGGCGCGGCTGTCGAAGTGGCCATGGGCTCGGGCTGTGCCCGGGCCAGGCTGGGGCTGCTCAGCTGGCTCGCCGCTTCCTCCGGCTCCGAGGACGCGCTGGCCTCGTCTATTTCGGTGAAATTGGCGCTGGAGCTGGCTGGGGTTGCCTGGTCGGATGGGGACGAAGCCGAGGGCTTGGCGCCGTGGCTGTCACCGTTGGTGCAGGGCAAGGACTCTGGCGACGACAGGGAGCAGCTCGAAGCCGACTGCCTGAAGCGGGGCTCCTGGGCGGACGCGGGGAAGGCGCGCGAGCTCTCGCCCACCGCCCCAAAGTGGCTGGAGGAGGCCGAGGAGGAGCGGTTGACGCTGAGGTCCATCCCATTGTAATTGTAGCCGTAAGAGCCGGTGTGCATGGCAGCGGGATCCCTGTAAGAGCCGCTCAGAGAGCTGCCACTGCCATAATTTAGCAACTGATAGTCCGGGCCATTTGGATAACGCCCCGAGAAGGAGTTTACAAAGTACGAGCTCATTTGGGTGATTTTGGAGGGCTTGATTTGTGGATCGTGGTCGTTATAACCCTGTGCTTCACGATTTATGATGTATTAATGAATTATAGCGATGCACTGTACTTCGTTTTGCTATGTATGCGGCCAAATATGGGGGGGAGGCTGGAAGGGGGATGGGGGGGCGTTAGGGAATCACGTGCTTTTGTTGACCAGTCGTAAATTCTCACTGATGACCTCAAGAGGTAATTCATGCTCTATGGTTACAAATAATGACGATCCGAGAATCGTTAGGGCCGATTCAATGCGAGCCTCCGAGGGGGGGGTGTGGAGAAGGGAGAAGGGGGAGAATCAGAGGGAGAAGGTTGGCGTTGGCCTCTGAGCAGAGCGCGCCACCTCCCGGCGATCGGCGGGAGCGCGGGCCGCAGGCCGCCATGGCGTCGGAGGCGGCCTCCCTGCTGGCTCCCTGCAACCAGCTACCAAGCCAGAAAGAGGAACGGGGCCCGAGCTCGCCCACAGGCTTGAGCCTTTAAGAGGATGGGTTTTTTGAGCCTTTTATCCACGTTCTTGGGGTGGGGTTATTCTCCCTATCTGTGGGTGTGATGTTCATTTCGGTGTTGCTTCTCAAGCTTTGCAAGTCTCCAAGTTGAGGGCAGAGAAACGGGGGAAGAATTGGAAGTTATGTGTAAAAAACAATTATTACAGGGAGAGCTTAACCAAGCCTGGTTCCTGGAGGGGCTTCAGTGATGGGTCCATAGCCCCTCAGAGATGCAGGGCTGGGCTGGAGTCTTGAATAAGACAGGAAAGCTTTTTCGTTCTCTTGGGCCCCTGGGAAGTTTGGAATTTTTCTGACCTTCTCTCATCCTTGCCTAGGAACAGAACGGGAGAGGGACCCTAAAAGAGGAACGCAGCCCAAGATAATTGCTGAAAAGATTGCAGAGGCTGCCTCCTGGGCAGTTAGATTTGGGTGGCAACACGTATGTGAAGGAGTTTGGAGCTAAAACGAAACCCCGTCCTTGCCTTTCTCGCCAGATGCTGAATGCAATAGCCAGTCGCTGGCTGGCTATTGCATTCAGAGGAGGCTCCACTTGAGAGCCCTTGCTGGTGGCTGACAGTTTGAGAATTTGCCCACTGGCCCATAGAGCCTTTACTGGGAAGTGGTTTGGAAGACCCGCTGAAAACTGGCGGCCCCTTGCTGGGCGCGCTGGGCGGCCAGAGGCCTCCGCAGCCGGGCCCTTTCTGCCAGGAGGCTGTTTTCTTTAAAAATAAAAATAAAAATAAAGGAGAGAGGGAGGAGGAAGAAAGGAAAATGTCTACAGCTTGCCACCTGGGTGGAAGGTGGGGGTGAAAAGAGAATGGACTCTTTTGGGTTCGGAGGATGAAACCAAATGCCCCCTCACCTAGCTCCTGCCACCGGAGCCTCTAAGTGCCATGAAAACCGGGCCTCCTGGCTTCATATTCTCTTCTTTGACACTGAGCTCCTACTTAAGCTGGGAAGGAGCACCCCGGATCCTTCAGCTACATGGTAGAGACATGCCCATTGGCCCCCATTTTTCAGTCTTGGAGCCACAGGCCAGAGTGGAGAGCCAAGGCCAGCGAAGACAGAGCCATGTGGGCGGGCCAAAAGGCCAGGGGCCTTGGAGAGCAGAGGACAGAAAAGCGCTGCAGAGGCACCCAGACCAGACCAGCTCAATCTCTAAAGGGCACTGGGCAAGGAGGCCTCAGTGCATCCTTCTTGGGAATCCTAATCCAGGAAAGCCTAGAACAAGAGGAAAAAGACTTCTCTCCATTCCCCATGTGTAAGAGGGGAGAGGCAGCCCGGAATTTAGCTAGCAGGAGCTAGGCACCAGAGCTGGGACCTGGGCAGGACCTATGGCTCCAGCCTGTATCTTCACTGTAACTTCGGAGTCTGGCGGCTGGGGAGGCCCTGGAGCGGCTCTAGGCTCTGGCCTTTGCTGGGGAGCTCAGGTTCAAGGACAATGAGGTAGCTGAGGGCCAAGGAGGGGAAAAATGGTAGGGAAGGAGTGGAGGTGATTGAGCGGCGAGTTTTCACATCTTTATTATTATTATCATTATCATCATCATTAATAATATTATTATTACCGAAGTATGTCACGTCCAGAGCTAAGACAAGACTACAAACACAACACATAGAAAATTAATAAAATAGAACTTTGTTTTCTTCTGAGGCTCCTCTTCGTACTTCTAGGTAGTATGTGCTCCTTCCAGTGGCTTTGGGGAGGGGTTGGGAGAGACAAGTCTGGGATAAGGGAGTCTTCAAGGCCCCTGCTGAGGAGGGGACAGCGAATCTACCATTGAACCGTGCACGGGGAACATGGACGAAATGAGACTCGACACGGACAAGAGCATTTTGCTCTGCTTCCAGGAAACATCTAGTGAGTCCGTTTCGCAGTTCTCACCAGGGAGCCTGATGGGGGCCCAGGCGAGTTTCTAGGGGAGGGTGGAGGCGCTGGGGTGCCAAGTGGGCTAGGGCGGCGCCGCCTCTGAGCGCTTGGCGAGAGCTCTGCGGGTGGGGGGCGTCCAGGGGAACGCCGGGCCCCTCCTGTCTCGCGCAGGAGATCGGGTCCCCAGGCTCCCCCGCCCGCAGAGCCCCCTCCTCGCTCTCGGATGCCCTCATTCCCCGCAGGCCTTTCCCTTCGCGTCCCCCTCCCTTTCCAGCACCTTCACTCGGCTGGTTTTTCTTCCTCTTCCTCGGCACTGAGCTGAGAAGCGCTGAGCAGTTTGCTCTCCTTTTTCCACTTCATGCGCCGGTTCTGGAACCAGATCTTGATCTGCCGCTCAGTCAGGCACAGGGCGTGCGCGATCTCGATGCGTCGCCGCCGAGTCAGGTAGCGATTGTAGTGAAATTCCTTTTCCAGCTCTAGTGTCTGGTAGCGCGTGTAGGTCTGGCGGCCTCGCCGACCGCTGGGCCCGAAAGAGGAACCTGTTACGCAAAATGGAGACGCTGAGGCCTGGGGTCATCAAAAGCCTATAGCTCCCCTCCCCCCTGGACCCTCAAAACGCAACTCCAGCCTGTCCCGAGTGCCTTCTAGTCTTCCCATTCCCTGGCTCCCCTTCCCCACTCCTCCAGCGCCCCCTCCAGATTCTTTCCCAGACTTCTAGGCCTGTCTGTGCCGTCTGTCTGGACTTTTGGTGGGGGAGGGGAGGAGCAGTTCCAACTCCCACCTGAGCTTAGGGGGAGGGGCTGGCCAGGTGTCTCTAGCTAGCTATATCTTTTCTTTCTCTTCCTTTCCATCCATCTAGCTCTCTCCACCCCTGGCCCACCCAGTGATAGATTCTGGCCCTTAATCCATAATGACGTGGATCGATCCACAGTCCGCATTAACAGCTCCTCACTTTCGTGTCCTGCTAATGGACATCAATTGGGACTTAAAACCGACAAATAACCCAGCCTGAGACCCAGGCGCCTGTTTGTCCCTCTCTCTTCCTCCTCTCAATACTATGCTCTTCCATGGTTCCCACCCACCCACCCCCCGCAGCTCCTCACCCCTAGGGAAGCAAAGTCTCAGACTGATTCAACTCGCCCTTGCCGGCGTCATGCCGCCTCCACCCCTTGCATGACGCACTGTTTTTAATGGAGTGGTCTTGGCGTGGAGAGACCCCACTAGGGATCGGAGCGAGGGAACTGGAATTAGACTGGGGGAGACAGGAAAACCAGAGACTGCATCTCCTGGCCCCTTCTTGACCGGGAATCCTGACTCTGGCCAGACCCTGGGGAGAGGCCACTCACTCCCCCTGCCTCGCCACGCAGCTGGGACTTTGCAAACTTTGCAACTCCCTCCTGGCCTGGGGTTAGGGCCCGCGCGGGGGGGGGACCCCGGGAGACAGCGCAAAGTCTCACTCACTGTTGCACGAATTCATCCGCTGCATCCACGGGTAGACGGGAGTGGAGCACTTCTGCTCTTCCGTGTCGCCGAACACGCTCTTGTCCTGCGCGCAGTCGGACTTGCGCGGCTCGGGGTGGAACGGGGGCGGCTCGTCGGCGCCCGAGAGCGCGCAGGCCGACTCCTTCTCGCGGTAGAAGGCCGGCGCGGGCCCGTAGTCGCAGGGCGCCGCTCGGCCGTAGCCCCCGCCGGCCGGTGGGTAGTAGGAAGAAGCGGCAAAGCTCTTGTCCTGCCCGGGCCCCGGCCCGTAGGGCGCAGGGTAGTGCCTCAGCGGGTCCGCATAGCCCGATGAGTAGAGCGGCAGCTGGCCCAGGAAGGACTCCTGCCCGCTGGCCAGAGTGACGGGGAAGGTGGAGTTCACGAAATAGGAACTCATTGGGAGGGGAGGCGCGCGCGGCCGCTGCTGCTCCGCCGGCTTTATGATTTGTTATGTTTTATAGTCCGAGCGCCGCGCCTATTAGTAGTATATCCGAGATTGGGTTTTAGCTGAGGGGGGATGGCGAGGTGCCAGTGAGGGCCAGAAGGAAATACAACCATCTGATCCAACACTGACCAATGGCAGAAGCAGGAATTGTCAAACAGCACCCAGGAGGAGCGCAGCCCGCACGAGGGACCCGCGCACAAACCTATCAACCTTTTCCCCCCCTCCTTATCCTGCTCTCTCTCTCTCTCTCTCTCTCTCTCTCTCTCTCTCTCTCTCTCTCTCTCTCTCTCTCTCTCTCCAACACAACGCGTCCTCTTCCACCTACGTAAGATCTGCGAAAGATGCGTCTGTGTCTTTCAGGAAGGAGGGAGCATTTGGGCTGAGACCATCCCATTCCCCAGTGATTAAATAAATACATCCCTCCCCCTCTCTACCCCACGCAGGATAGGAAAAAGTTAATTGTGTTTTCAGAAAAGTTAACCCCTGCGTTGCTTGGGCTCGTTTCCTCAAGAGAGGGCTGGGTAAATGTCCACGGATCTCGTTGCTAGAGAAGGAAAGGAAAAGGTTTGTGTCTAGGGTTTTGTGTGGTTAGAAGGGAGGCAGAGTAGCCCGCTAATTTTGCATCATTTCAGAGACTGAAGAAGAAACATACACCCGCGCAGGTTTGGAATTTTTTCCCCCCTGTTTATCACGTCTGTCTCTCCTCCAAGCCTAGGTGTATGATAACCGTGAGGCTCTACAATTCTCATGGTTGGAGGGAGCAAGGTAGATCCCTCCTCCTAGAAGACCCAGAAGAGGGAGAAATGCAAGGAGGGGTCTGATCCCAAGCTTTCTCCTCAGGCTATGCCGCTAGGCAAGGTTAGTAGCTTTCCCAAAGGCTGCCTGAGACTGCTGCCGCCCAGAACAGCGAGCCTGGTTAAAGTATGCAGAGCTCACTGTTGAAAGGAGTTGGAGCCCTGGGGTAAGAGACTAGCCTTTCCCTCACTAGGTGATTTAGAGTGGAGCAAGGTGGAACCTCCAACCTAGGTGAGCTTATTTGTCTGATCTCTAACCTGCATGCAACTGACCCTCACCTGCAGTCCATCCTCACGGATCATCCCAAATGACATAAGCATATCCAAGGCTAGATGGTTAGAATCAACACTGTCCTAGCAAGTCTAGATACAGGGACAAAATTGTCCTCTTCAGTTATGAGAGTTCAAACTCTCCTGATATTGAAGAAAATGAGAGACCCTAGAGAAGATCCCTTTCCTCTTTTCCTGGTCTCCTTAGGAGTTAAGCAGTTCTTTTTGAAATTATTTCCCAAGACTTGGTTTTGGCTTCATTTTATAATGAGAAAAGGATGGGTCCTCCTGGGGACTCACTAAACATCTTCCAACCATCAGCTGGCATCCCCTCTCACAATCTTCCTGCCTGCTTCTTAGTCTCTTCCCATGCTTCGTGTCTGTACCACCAGTTCTTGCTGTATAAGCTTGAGAGAGAGAGAGAGAGAGAGAGAGAGAGAGAGAGAACATCTCTGCTCTCTATCTCTCAACCAAGGAAAACGAGCACCAAGCCCAAGTTGGGAGTCTGGGCCACAGTGTGTTCCCATATGCTAACATGCACACAGAAGTCAGGCAGTGACCTCCCTCCTCCAACCTAAATACAGGGAGAGATAGGTATAAGAGGATTCCTGATGTCAAGCTAGGCTGATCTAGCTCTGCTTTGTTCTTTGGGTTCCTTTTTTTGTGGGCCAGCTCTACCCACTGATGATAGAGAAGGTGGTAGAAAGCTAAGGCTGGGTGTCTAACAGTGGGGAATTATTTGTCTGTCAAGTGGCCTCCAGGGCAACGGCTAGCTGCCCCTTTATAGCCAAGTGATCATCTCTGGGTGTCCCTCCAATCACTTCCTAGTCTCACTGTATGTGGGAGTTTGCTAAGAATTTAAGAAAAGAAGCTGAACCCCCCAATGATGGAGAAGCATAAATAATCTAATCTAGTGCTGGTTGGGCCCACTCCTAGAGAGTGCCTTTTGAACAGGGTGAGCAAGGCAGAGAAGAATGCTTAACTCCCTCTATCCTGCCTCTGAGGCTGGGCCCTGGGCCTTGGCCCTCCTCCCTGGTCACAATGTCTCCATCCATGGAGTAAATGATGTGGTCTTCCCTATAGAGTATGGACAAAGTAAGGGGCTGTTAGGCGACAAGGCCTCCCCCTTCTATAGAAGCAGGAAAATAAATGCCTTATCCTTAGAGTCGCAGCCCCAAATTAACCTCACCTCTGCAGGTTCTCTGTCTGAAGATGGAGCCACTATGGGCAGGGCCTGGGCGCCTGGAGTCGGGCATGAAAGGAAATAGCGCCTCATCGCTCTTATCTAAGCCCAGAGGTATTTATGAGCGTTTATTCATCTGATCCGTTTGTTTGGGAAAAAGAGCAGGCAGGCAGGGCTGGGCCAGAGACCGCCTGGTTTCTGGAGCCAGATCTCTACGAATTTGTCTGTGGTTCCATCCACTGCAGTCTGTCTCCATGGGGGAATATGTAAATAAAGAGCAGTCCCAGCCAGCCTACCACTGTCAGGGGTGTCACTCCCTGCCTCAGAGAGAGGGATAAGTGTCTTGAGCACACATCAGAGGGATTGTATGGACACCCCACAGGCAGGATTCACAATTGTGATTTTCTGAGCTTTGGACATTCCAGCTCCCAGGGAAATGTTTCCTAAATTGTGTTAAGCTCAGGAGTAAAATTTTTCTGAAGGTAATCTCAGGGATGGCACATGGCTGAATGGGGAGTGAGTGAGGCATTGTCTAGGCTTAAGCCCCTGATTCTTGGATGGAGGGTACTCTCCCTACCCCACCCCCAACTTTGCCTGAGATTCAGAAGATGAAAACCTCTCACCTCAACTATTCCTCCTGAACTCTTGATACTGAACTTTGAGGAACATAAATGTCTCCAGGTGTACTGTGGTAGCTCCCACAGATTGACAGAGGCTCTTTACATTGGACACTTTGCCCTAAAATCTGCTGGTCCAAATCTATGCACAAAGACCTAATTTCCATTATGTAAATGAGCAAAATCCCCTCTGATCTTTTAGGGGAAGTAGGCGTTGGAGAATCAGGACTCTCTTTTGCCCCTTTCTTCAGATTCAAGGGTACCCTAGTAAATCCGAAGTGTTTCAGCCCTCTGTACTAGCCAGCCTTCCCCTCCAACATTTATTTCTGACTACCAAAAAGAAAAAAAAATTCTAGGAAAGGCCCAAGACATTCCCGCCAGTTCCCTTGAGGCCTCCCGCAGAGCGACTCTCTAAGCTCGGCCATCTAGCCGCCAGAAAGTCACTCTCGCTGCGTAACAACCTCAAAGAGCCGATCCCCAGGCCCAGACTCCAGACGCGCCTGGGGCGAGGGGGCTGCTGCGGTGGGCTTGGCCCCCAGCATTGCCCAGTCCTCAAACCCCCGGACAGCTCTCCCTTAGTAACACCTTGGCTGGCTTGGCACCGCAAGCAATTTCCTGGAGCCCCCGCCCAGGAACTGGGGCCACAACACCTTAAAAGCAGGCAGCGCTTCCTCCCCGGGCTTAAAAGCCCGGGCTAATCAGTAACCCGTGAGACAGGGGCCAACACTCCAACGCGGCGGCAGAGGCCCGCACCCCGCCCTCGACACCCCCTTCTGGGAAAGCGGGTGTGAGGGGGTCCGGTAGGAACGGAAATTACAATGGTTTGCTTCTTTCATGATTTATCCCCCCACTCCCATCCCCCCAACAAAGCATTTTTTCACGTTGATTTCGCTGGAAACAATCGAGAATGGGGGAGGGGATCAACATTCACTTGCAGACACCCAACAATTTCCAGGGGGGGGGGAAACCTCTGTGCAATACCTTCACCACGGACCCACCAGCTAAGAAACTGGCAAGACCTTACCAGCCAAATGGAAGAACACAAACTCGGGTTTGTCTTTTGACAACCGAGTGGAACTGCCCTGTCGGCGCCTTCCCAGGCCTGGCCCCCTCCCTTGGCTGTGAAGAAAACTAAATAAACCTTGAACAGACTTGGCTTCAGATCTATTTCGACAGCAGCCCCGACAGTGCCCATTGCCTTGGATGTCCTGTGGGTTGCGGATCTGACCTCCAGACCTCTGGTTCAGTACCCCCAGTCCGTGGGTTACAGTATTGGTTCTCTGCAAACGTGCGCTTGACAAGTCGCTTCCTCTGCCAGCCGCCAGGTTTGGGGCTTGGATGGGTGGGGTTTAGAGGAGATGGAGGAAGGTTAAGGATAGTGTGGAAGGAGACTTAATCGGTCCTCTTATCCGCACCTGGAAACCAAGATCCGATGGAGAGCGTCGGCCAGTGTGGGACTAAATCCTGGCGAACCTTTCGGCCATCCTGCGGGGCTCGGCAAGGACAGGGTGGCCGGGCTTGCGGTGCCAAAGCCGCGTGTCTACAAATGGACGGTAGGTGGCAGCAAACCGCATAATTTGGGTCAGAGGAAGCTGTCTAAGGGTCGATTTATAACCCACCAAGATTACAGGAGGAAAAGACCTTTAGTCTGAGTGGGTTTGGGGAAAATTCTCCCTATGCGAATAGGTTCCCGGAACGCCATGGGTGATGGAAAAGAACTCTTGATAGGAAGCCAAAGGGTCTCTCTGGGAGCCCAGTCCACACCTGTGTCTAGGACCTGGGCCCCCAAGGGAGACCCCATCCTGTGCCACAAGTGGTTGCATTTACCTCTCCTCCTAGCTCAGGAGGCCAATGTACACCCCCCACACACACACACCCTACATTCTGCAATTCCTGGGCTACCTGAGGCCTGAGGCTGGATGTCCCGTGTATGGTTTCTAGAAACAGAAAGACAGACATCTATTCATGCAATCCAAACTATTCACAATGTCTCCTGTTCTTTGCTCTCAATATCACTTATCTCTGCTTGCAGCTTCCCCAGAAACCATTCCCTCCATCTCTTGATCCTTATGAGAAGGCCAATCCTCCACCAGCTACTTCAGGAATCTGTCTCACACCCAGATCACTCTTCCCCTCCCCCAGGAGGCATGACCAGGAGAAGAAACTAGGCACTGAAAGGACCACCCTAGTTCTCGGAACTCAGCACCCAGTGTCCTTCCAGTACAGACACTATTGAGTTGAATCCCATAGTTGCTCTCTCTCTCTCTCTCTCTCTCTCTCTCTCTCTCTCTCTCTCTCTCTCTCTCTCACACACACACACACACACACACACACACACACACACACACACACACACAGACACAAAATCATGTCTGTATGCACAAACCAAAAACGACAGCATGCAAAAAAAGCTCTTCACAATACCACGTTTGAAACCAGGAAAGTTTGAAATGTTTTCATATCAAACACATGACAATTTTCTTCACCAAAACCCACACATCCCATACCAGTAAAATACAAGTAACAGAATCAATACCACACCAATACCATCATGTTGTAACCTACCGCGTTAGAACCACAAAACTCTGTCCCTGTAGAGCAAGGCTCCCAAGGGTAGGAGTGGTCAGAGACCTGGGTGTTCTTCAGCAGGCTTTCTGGGGAGTATCCCTCATTTTAGGTGTCTCCAGCCACAGCCCTTTAATTTCACAAATGTCTCCGAAGAGAAATAGCGAACATTTCTCTGTGAATTGTTCTTTCTATATCTCTCTAGCTGCCTCCTTACCCCTGCTGGCCTCTGCAGAGATTCCAGGCCCTACAGAGACCAGGACGTCCCTCTGTGCCACCGCCCCTCGTGCCAACGCTGCCTGGAAATCACCAATACCCACACCGGGCAAGAGAACCACGCAGGGGGAGGGGGCAACCGGAGGAGGCTGGGATCTGGAAGGGATGGAGGGAGGTGGGGGGGCACAAACCTACCAATGCTGAAGCGGCTGGTTTCTAGTAGCCAGCACGGTAGAAGCCCAGACATCCCACCCTCTCTCAGCCCCTGGCTTGAGCTAGCCTCCCTGTAAAAAGCCCACTTAGAAGTGGCCTCCAGTGTCCCCTTTCATACCTCCTCCCATCTTCCCTGCTTCAGCTCCCCCTCCAAGAAGGAGCCACCCCTCTCTCCAGCATTGACTTTCCCCGAAGCCTCTCCCCGAAGCTCCCAGAGGTGGGGTTCAGCTGCGGTCTGGGGGGGGGAGTAGAAAAACCTAAGCCCCACCCCCTACAAAAGCAAAGCAAAAGAATAAGAATTGTAGAATCTCCCTTACCTTTGTAGAACTTGGATTTCCCCCCCTCCGGATTCAAAAGGGTAGGGAGGGAAGGGAAAAAAAGGAGCGTTCGGTTTCTTCTTCAGCTTCCAGATAATATTGTCCCAACCTGAGAGCCGTCGTTTCCCCTTCTCAGACTTGGGAGAGAGATTGTTTCGCTTTTCTGACATTTGCATAGAAAATGGAGTAAGTTCTGGATTTGAAAAATGATAACAGGCTGCAATCCTGAGCAGAGTGTCCATTTACCCTTCATGATGACTAAAAATCCCAGATCAAATTAACTTAGAAATCAAAATTATTTTTGGTTCTCTCTTTTGTGTAAATCCCTCCCCTCCTTTCCCTCTCTCACTCTCTCCTCTCCACTCCCCCCTCTCTCTCTTCCTCTCCCTCTTTAGCTCTATCGAGCTGATATTGAAGTATAAAAATATCAAGAGGCTGGAGCCCTGAAGGACGACAGTGCTCCGACCTAGGTGTGGTGTCCAAAAGAATGCTGCATTATAACCACCAGGGAAATGATAAAAAGTTCATGTTCACGATTGCCCGGCCACATGACCGGCGCCGGCCAATCGCTGGATTCAACCACTCATAAACTTCTATCACAAAGTTGTAAATTTTCATAAAACAACAAGGAATTTATTGCATTTCTTCATGGCTGCTCCACCAGCAAACCTTTTCTCAGTCGCCATCTTCTTTTCTTCTCCTTCTCTTTTTGGGGAAATCCCAGTCGGAGAAACGGTGAGATTTGGGGTGTAGGTATTCAGGGTGGAGAAGCCATAAAGGTCCACTTATGAAGGGGATTCTATCAGGAACCTTTATATTTTCCTCCAGAGCTCTGCTTCTCTTTTCTAGTGAAAATTCACCCCAAAACCTCCTCATGGGACTGGTCTGAGCCGATTTTGAGGTGAGGCAGGAACAGCTGCCAGGCGATGGGAGTTGCCCTCCTCATCATAGCAAAATGAAAGCTTCGGTGTCCCTCTCCCCTCTGAACACCCTCCACTTCCAACATAGAAGATTGTGAGACACCCCCCCACACCTGTGAGGCTTATAGCATTGCAGGCAAGGGGGCCCTAGGTCCCCAAGGTCTCCTCTCTCTCTCTCTCTCTCTCTCTCTCTCTCTCTCTCTCTCTCTCTCTCTCTTCTCCCTCTCCCTCTCCCTCTCTCTCCAGTAGGGGAGGTGTCCTGGACAGGGGCCAAAGCTGATAAGCCTAAACCTCCATATCCTCAGTCTCAGCACCCCAGAAACTGGGGGTGGGTACAACCAAGTCCAGGCCTCTTGCACCCTAACGCCAGTTTATTCGGGCTCCCCAGGAGAGCTCAGCGCACTGTCCAGAGGGCTCTGTGGCCACTAATGGGGAAAGCCTCAGGTTTAGAGACTTAAAAAAAAACAAATTCAAATTTAATAGATTTTCCTAAAACCAGCCACCTCAAGGACCCCTTTCTATTTGAAATGTCTGCTTTAAAAAAACAATTTGTAAAGGAATAAATATTAAAACCAGAACCGCAGGTCTGGCTTTGTAGAGACCTTCTTTCAGGTTTTCGTTCCTCAATCAATGAAGAGTTTCAGGGAGCAAAATGTATTCAGCCCGTATTTTCCAGGTTCCCTAAAATCTCTGTATTTTGAGTTGAGCTACTAACGAAAACGAATTAACCTCCTCCAAAATGTTATTTTTCTCTCTTTCTCTTTCCCCTTCTCTCTGAGCGTGCTTCTGAGAAGGTTCCACGCTGCGGCGGCGCGCAAACCCCGCAGAAGGGCGCCGAGGAAGCCGGGGCCTGGCCGCACGGCCTGACTCACCGCCGCCCCACACCAGCCCTGTAAATTTCTTCCCGGGATTCGTCCCCCTTCCCCAATTTAAGGTTTTATATGAATCGCCTGTGCCCATTTAGAAAGATTATTTTATACAAATGAAAGTAAAATAAATTGAAATAAAATAAAGGAATCACTCTAGCCGAAAATGTTTGCCGACTGAGCGGAGAGCTGCAAGCGCCCTGGCGAAGGGTTTCGCTGGGCGGGCCACAAGGCCTCCACGAGCCGTCCTGGCCCCAGCCCAGCGCCACCCAGAAGGTGGGGGTGCATGTGGGCATTCACCTTCCCTTTCCATCCGCTCCTCCTCCTATGAGGCCTAGAATTTTGGATCGCCTCTCTGTATTTGTAGCTGGGCCGCTGGTTTGAAGGTTTGCCTAAGGAAGAACGCTTGTGGAACTGGAAGTTTTCCTTTTTCTTTCCTTTCTTTCTTTCTTTCTTTTTTTTTTTGATTGTTTTGTGAGTGACTGGGTGTATGGGCTATGGGCTCATGGATGTATTTGCTTGGGGGCAAATGTGACTCTCTGTTTATAAGTCAATGTGTGAATGTACATTGGGATTTGTCTACGAGGCTGTGAGTGACTGTGAATGTGTTTACTTGTGAGTATGTGTTCTGGGCGTAGAGCCGGGACTGTGTGATTGTCTGTATGTATATTTGTGAACATATGAATATCTGTGTTTATTTGTGACTGTATGTGACAGTTTATATTTATGTGTACTGTCAGGCTGTAAATATGTATGATTATGTACATTGGTGTGTCATAACATGAAAATGTAAAGGAAATACCACAGTATTGTGTGTGTGTGTAAGTGGGGTTTTCGAGTTGACAGCCCCCAGAGCAGAGGCATCCACAAAAAAAAAGAGCCCAGCCCTAGCACAGAAGGAAAAGACCAGTAGAGAGGCTCTAGGATGCCCACCCATCACATCACCCCCTTCCAGCCTTAGGGAGACATGGAAAATTGGGCATCTGTTTATGTTTAATCCTGCTTTATTTTTCCATCCTTCAGGTATACATAAAGAGGAGCATGAGGATTGGTAGGAGCAAGGAGCAGCAGCAAAGTGCACCAGATACAGGAGCTGTTCGGTGGGTCGGTGGGTTGTGGGGTCTCCCGAAAGCTGTCAGTGCTGCTACTGGGAAATGGGGGTGGGGGCAGGGGTAAGGAATCACACTCGGTCCTGATTCACAGTACACAAAGAGGGCTTACAAAACAGCAAGATTTTTTACAAAGACCTTACAATAGCAACATAGAAAAGAGGAGGCAAATTTCAGAAAGCTACAGAACAGGTAGATAATGCCCTTCCCATATTGTACAAAAACAAGCTCAGCAGACTTCCTATAGGTAGTATTTTTTTACAGTGTTGAGAAACCAAAATTTCACCTTTCTCTATCTTTCATTTTTTAACGGCTTTATTTAAATAGAGTTTTTCTCCCCTATCTGAGTTTCCTGGTTCAGTTCCCAGAACTGGATTTCTCCCTCTCTCTTTTCTTTTCTCATTTCCTCACTCTTCTTCCTCCTCTTCTGCTTCAGCTTTGTCCTGACTGATGGATCCTGGCCCCGAGCTCTTGTTTTCCTTTTTCCACTTCATGCGCCGGTTCTGGAACCAGATCTTGATCTGTCTTTCGGTGAGGCAGAGCGCGTGCGCGATCTCGATGCGCCGCCGCCGGGTCAGGTAGCGGTTGTAATGGAACTCCTTCTCCAGCTCCAAGGTCTGGTAGCGCGTGTAGGTCTGTCGGCCTCGCTTTCTGTCAGTCCCTGAGTGAGGCAATGAGAGGAGAAAAAAAATCAGTGTGTGAAAAACACTAAGAGTACCCACCTCTTTCTTAGTTTTGTGAATCATTTGAGATCAGTGGGTAGAAAAGCCCATATTCCCGCTCAACCACTTTTTCAGCTCATGCTTCATGCTGCCCCTTTCCTCAATGTGCAGAGGTTTTCACACAGCTCTCAAGGAATCTCCTTCCTTCCTTCCTTCCTTCCCTCCCTCCCTCCCTCCTTCCTTCCTTCCTTCCTTCTTTTTCTGAGAGAGGGTATATTGATATGTAGCCCCTGGCGGGCCTCAAATGGGCGGCAATCCTCCTGCCTCTGCTTCCTAAATGATAAATGTTGGGATTACAGGTGAACCCACCACACCTGGCAGTCCTATTTTCCAGGCAAGAAATTTTTAAATAACTTCTTAAGCCAGCTAGACAGATCTAAGCTGTTAGCTTCTGAAGACTGCTTCTAAGGAGCGGGTGTGAGATGAGGGAAAGTTCACTCTCAGTCTCTCTCTGGGATCAGGGGCTTTAAGTCTCCCCTTTTGAATGCCAACACTGATGGTCTTTGGGGTAGGTGGGCCTGAAATCCATGCTAGTAGGGCTCCAGGCCTGGCCTGAGTGTTTTCCAAGTGGGAAAAAAGGAAATAAAAGGGCCTTGTAGGCCCAGTCCCCACCTGAGCCTGTTGTGGAGCCTTGGTGAAGGCCTGAAGATTTCCCCAGAGCTTGGAGTTGGTCTGAAAACAGCTACTTTCCTGATGGTTCCTCTCCAATGAGGAGTCAGGCAAGGCCAGGCTACCTACCTGCCTGCCTGCCCAGACAACCCTTTTCTCTGAAGCAATCTTTGGCCCTTCAGGAGTACAAGGAGGAAAGGAGAGCCCTTGATTTGGGTTAGGGAGAAGAGGAAGATCCATGTGGTGGAGATTGAAGGGTCCATGGAAACTTTCCAGAACCCAGGGAGACTAGGAGGAGGTGCTGGTTCCAGCCCTCCTGGGAAGGAGACACAGGACAGGAGGGGTTAGGAACCCGAATTTCAAGTCAGATAAAAGCCCAGTTGAAATATTTACAAGCAAAAAAAAAACTGGGCTTTGATAAATCAACTGGAAAGGCAGCTGAATTGTGAAGCAGGTAATGGAGACTGTGACCACCAATACCGTAGCTGTGAGGCCTGGATTCCTCATGGCTCCCAACCCTGATGAGGCTGGAAGTCTCTAATCACAAGTCTTGGGGTTGGCTCCTAAGTCCATCTGCCTTAGGACAGTGGAAAGAAGGATGTCTGGACTAAGGTTGGTAGGTGACTTCATGGAAATCTTGGCATCCTGAGGTAGCTACAGGGTGGCTTAGCTCCATGGAATCTTATCCCATCTCCCAAAAGGAGATTTACCCTTTTAGAGTGATGCCTCCAAACTTGTTAACCAATTCTCTCAGGGAGTCCTAGAAACAGCACCCGAAAAAAGCTAGTCATAATCTCCTGAGGTCTCTACCCCCTTTCCCAGTTCTCATCTCTCTTTGCCTCAGACTCCCCCCTCCACCTTTCTCTGGCTCAGCGTCCTGACTGGGTTTTCTCTTCTGTATCCCCCTCCTCTCTGCCAGGCCTCTGGAGCCCACCTCTTAATTGTCCTGATGGGAATAATGGGGGAGCAGGGTTGGCTGGAAAAGAAGGGGGAGGGGAGAACTGCTTAACACCATGGCCCCTTCCCCCATATCTTATTTGAGCTGAAACTGGGGGGGACACACCCAGTGCAGAGATCTCAGGCAGAGAAGGGGGGAGAGGAGGGAGACCCTAATGGCTATTCTCTGAAAACCCCAGCCTTGCTAGGCAAGACAAACGGCCTTGTCTCCAGCCCGTGCCAGGGCCGCTGATAAATATTTAAAGCTAAAAGGCCGGGAGGAAGGGTAAGGGGTGGGCTGGGGGGGGGCACTGAGCGCCGTGGCGTCTGCAAGGAGAGCCCCGCCAGGGCAGCAGGGCGAGCCTGAGAGCACGGACAAGGATGGGAGGGGGGACGACACGCCCGGTGGCAACCGAGGAGGTGCCGGGCTCCCCAGGGCCAACCTGCTGGCCGGAGCATTCTGGATCCAGAAAAAAGGGGTGCCCAACCGGGAAAAGGTGGTGTTGGGGGGTGCACCTTCCGGGACGTGGCGGCTCGGGGCGGCTCGGTGCGCTGCGTTACCTGAGCTTCGCATCCAGGGGTAGATCCGGAAGTTACTCTCGGCCGCCAAGTCCGAGTCCCTCTGCTCCTTGGCGCCCGCAGCTTTGGCGGGGTCGCCCAGACACACCCCGGAGAGGTTCTGCTCAAAGGGCGCGCAGTGCATGTTGAAGGAACTCGGTTCGAGCCCGTAGCCGGCCGCGTAGACGCCCGGGGCGCCTTGGGCCGCCACGCTCGCCCCGCCGGGGTACAAGCCCGGCACCGGCGCTGCGAACGGGGCGCCCGAACCCGCTCCATAGCCCGGGCGCTGGGGGTTGGAGGCAAACGCACAAGAAGTTTGTTCGGGGAAGGTTCCTGGAGCGAAAACCGAACTTGCGGCTGGATATTTAGAAAATAAAGCATTCGCATAATACAATGAACTCATAATTTGGCCGGATGATTTGTAGGCAGGGACGTTTTAGTGTCGGGTTTACGAGATTCCTTGATATATTACAGAATTAGAGTCCAGATTTACACCAAAAAGGACCCCCTTTTTCCTCTCCAGACCACGTGACCCTGACCCACGTGATTGCTCCTCCGCCAATAGCCGGACAGCCTCCCCACGGCTCCCAGTAATGTGGAAAAAATTGTGTGGCGTTTGGATTTATAAAATATGATCAATAATGAATGGGAAAGCCTAGCTCTGTGGATTGGGGCTGGGGGCTCAAGGGCCAATGGCGACCCCCGCGGGCTGGAGGCAGCTTGCAGGCGGGATTTTGGGAGAAAAGAATCAAGTGGAAGGGAAAATAAATAACCTCTGAGCGATCCATGTTGTCACCCCCACCGCCCATTCCCGCCCCCCCCCACAGCCCGTTCCTGGACAAGGACCAGACACAGGGACCGAATGTGGGCAACTTGGAGTGTGGGTTGGATGGGTGCAGGCCGGGTCTTTATGAATCCCAGCTAATTCATCCTTTAGAAGGTAGGGCATTCTCCAAGGGTCAGGACAGAAGTGAGCCTGGCCTCAAAGCGCCCTAGTTAGAGGGGTGGAGATGGGGCCAGGCTTCAAAGGTGATCTTAAGGCAAGAATGCTGCAGTCTCTTGTGGCTAAAGAAAAAGGTTCGCAAGTTAAAAAAGAGAGAGAGAAGAAAAAGAGGAAGAAGAAGAAGAGGAGGAGGAGGAAGAGGAAGAGAAGGAGAAAAAGAAAAACAATTAAAAAGAACGAGGTGGGGGTGGGGCGGAGAGAGAAAGGAAGGGAGGAGGGCGGCCAGGCTTGGGCTCGCCGCTTTCCCGGTTCCGGGAGGCGGATGCGGGCCTCAGTCGAGCGTGGCAGCCAGAGCTGCAGAGGCCTGGGAGGAAGGAAGGCCGCAAGCGATGGCCTCGGAGTTGAGCAAAAGTGAAGGCCTCTCCTAGAGGGAGAGGTGGAGAGGAGCATCTCACCTCTGCTCCTGTCCCCTCACCCCCCCCCAACACACACACCTGAGTCCCAGAAAAACAAAAACGTAAGCCTGCTCAGCACCCAGCACTCTAGCTTTACCCACCCCACCCCCACCCCGCCACTGGAGGACGCACAGGGAAACAAAGAAGCAGGGGATATAGCCACCAGCTTGGGCACATCTCTGCTCCCCGGGCTCGGCCTGGGCGCTGGGGTCTCCTGGGCCCAGCAGCATCGCAGCGGCAAGGGGAGGAGAAGGTTTCTTCTGGCTCCCCTCCCTTGATCCTCTCTCCTCCAATCACGTGCAGCCGCCTCCTTCACCCCCAGCGCCCTTGGGCCCAGGGACTCGCACCACCTGCCCCCAGCCTCCGCCCCCTCCTCTCGGAGACCTAGCCAGCCCGGGAGCCTGCTGACCAGTCTCTACCCGCCCCCCTCCAGCCCTGAAAGGCACCCAGGAGCAAATGAGATGCTCAGGGCCTGGGCAGTCTCGGGTTCTCGCTTGTAAACTTTATTGTAACTCTTCCGCCCTTTTCAGGCGCAGACAACAGAACAAAGTATAGAGGAACAACAAAATATATAATTAGCCCTCCCTCCCCCCATAAAGCAATTCACGGATACAGGATACATTCTCTTCACAGTAAACCTAAGAACACTTTTAACAATTGCCCACAGCGCGCATGCTAACTAAAGTAATCTCTTTTGAGAAACACTTAAGACAAAATAGTCAAACCAAAGGTTGGGGGGTGGAAGAGAGAAGCGAGAGAGAGAGAGAGAGA